>BLKR01005778.1:0-72549 GCA_011170035.1 Teleogryllus occipitalis | reverse complement strand
GTTGTCCCTTGATAATTGTTTTCTATGATTCTTTTCATTACTTCATATATGCTGTATTCATAACTACTAAAGAGTGGATTTATAGGGTTTTGCATATTTGCCCGATTTTTCCTATCACTGCATTATTCTTGTAATTATAAGCGCATATTGTGCTTATTTCGTTAAAATAGAGACTTATCTCTGAAACGTTTTATTTTTTCATTGAATCTATTATATTTCTATTATATTTATTTGTGAGCGTTCATAATTAGAAAGAGCTTGTTACAAATTGCGTTTTTTTCTTTTATACAGATGATAAAATACTAATGCCAATGTACGATATTTGATATCACATCCTTTTAAACCAGACAGAAGAAATTCAACAAAATGTACAACTTCCCTAAGGTGAATATTTACTTCGTTTATTTCTTCCGCGAAGTAGGGTAGATTATATTGTTTGCCCAAAAATATATCTTTTCATTCCGAGAATGCTTCTCCTGAATTTTATCAAGAACGTTTATACAGGAAATGAAATATTATTAATTGTTATTGTATATTAAGGTCATATTTAAGAATTTATAGCTCATAAACGCATATTTTTAAACGCATATTATAAGATTTTTAGGGCATAAAATTCCTCTACCTAATAATTACTACACTTCGGATCTCTCGTAGGCTGGGTTGAGCCTCTCCATTTCCGCTGTCCCTGCTGCCACTGTGATAAAACGTTTCTAGGTCGGATTCTAGCGGTGGCGGACTAGCTATACAGCAACGTCGAATCTAGAGGAGAAATCTAGTAGTCGGCTGATATAGGGCCGTATTTATAAACCTCTGCCAGGGGCCTGCCAGGCCTAGCAGGCAGCCAGTGTTCGGTTTTGCAATTTATGATCGGCCCCCTGCCAATTCCAGTCGCCCCTTGTTCTCCTAGCAAGCCCCCAGGTGGCAAGTCCCTAAGAGCGTTGCTGGCTGAGCTTCATAAATACGACCCATAATTTCTCCGAACAAACCATGGGAATGCCGAACCCTGACAAATGGACGGCAAACCGCGCGCGATCTTTCATGTCTTTTTCCTGTCACATCCTCACCCCTTAATTACTTACTCGTAGTTACACACACTCGCACACATTTAAATGCACTAGGTTGCTACTTGATCTCGCCATCCAGTGGCGGAAAAATACCACCACATCCCTGAATAAAAAAATCACTACTATCCCAATCTATCGATGACCAGAGAAGTTGACTAGGCCGGAAACATCAATGAACAACTCTTCAACAATTTTCGTTTTTGGGCGTTTTTTTTCCTTCACTCAAGAATCTGAGTACTAAAAATTAAAAATAATTCTGCTTCAACAAATATCTGACAAAATTCACTTCCTATTTAAAATATATCTAAGGGAGATATTATTTTCAATACATTTTCAAAATTATTTTTATTTCTATTTCTTTCAATTCGGGAGATTTTTGCTTATGCTTTCCCAGGCTGAATGATAATCTAAACTCTCGCTGAATGTTAATTACCCTACTGCTGGAAGTGAGGAAAAGCGATACCCTTCACCATGTCTCGTGAGTCATAACTACGACCGTGACGGAATGGCTAGAACAGGGTTGTCCAACTGGCGGCCTGCGGGTTGCATGCGGCCAGCGGTGCTATTTAAGGCTCCCACAGTCCGGTGCGGTAGATCCGCAGCGGGTGCGGCGCGGAAAGTTCCGAGCTAGACGCGACCGCAAAATTCGCGGACCCGTTCACCCTGGATCTTCAATTATAAGTCATCGTTGAATGACGGTTGGCAAGGTCGCTCGACTCAGAGCGGAGTGAAGACTCCCGAACACGGGTGGACTTTCACGAAACTCGAGCTGTAGCGGATGAAACGCGTCGGACTGCGTTACAAATTTCGCCGCCGATTAAACGCTGCCAATCTGTTTCCGCGGTGCTCCCCTGCCGTACAGGTCTGAACGTGCTCATAAGGCAACACGTGACGCGAACCTTCCGCTGCGGCCAATCTGCGTAGGCTGCGGATCTACCGCGCCGGTGTGTTGGAGCCTGTATTGTGGCCCGCGAAACGTTTTTAAGTTAAAAGATTGATTGATTTCTTCGTGTTTCCGGGCGCGAAAACTACTGTGGTCATTAGTCCCGTTAGTGTAGTGCATGTTTTTTTTCGGGAGATGGCGGTGATCATCCCCCGCTGGATGGCGAGATCCGGCGCCGACCTACCGTCGGCTACTGGGGTTTCCCCCTAACCAAGACTCTCCCACTAGAAGGGCACCGCCCCCAGCCGGGACAAGCTCTAAGCTCCCGACCGGTCTCCCGGAATATGTAGTAGTGTAATGCATGTTAGTGTAAGTGTGTGTGTAACGGGAGAGGATAGGACAAGGAAGAGGAAGGTGAGATCGCGTGCGGTCCGTGGCCCGTTTGGTAAGGTACTGCTCCGGCATTCACCTGGTGTTGATCGGAGAAACCACGAAAAACTACCGATCAGAGCAGCCGGCCGCTAGAATTCTCCTCCAGACAGCGACTGAATTCGACCTAGCTGAAAAGCTAGTGTCGGAAATCCTGCCGCGGTGGGGAGTGGGAACCTAGGACCTCCCGGTCAGAGGCACTGCAGTGACATCAGTTGATGCACTGAGCTACCGCTCCCGGTTTAAGTTAAAAGGGAAAGTCCCTCACTTCATGTCGGGCGAAAGCATTGTGCGCCTAGCACTCGCGCCCTGTCGGGGTCAACTCTCTCGTAATGGAAAAATAGGTTGAGTTTATATTTTAGGCAGTTTTTTCCCTAGTTTATTCAGAAATTCAAAATAATCCCAATCTGTTGCTCTGCATTATGCATGGTACGGCCTGATACAACGCATGGATTCATTCCCTCTCCACCTTTTCAGAACTGCCGGGCAAAGTGCCGCGATCAACAGTACGAGGAAGTCTGGTGTGGTTCACCCGAGTAATGAAAATATGACCCGCAAACATGTTAAGGTTGTATGTTCGAACCAGTCGCTAGTCAAAGACTTAACCGTTTATTACATACACAGATTAACAGTAACTACTTGTAAACGTGGATGGAGCATTTAAATAATTATTTGTAAATATTTAAAAGAATGTTCTAGAAAAGCGCTCTAGCTCTAGGAAAACAATGTTAAAAATAAATTTAGTTTCTCGCACGATTTTTCATTTTCATAAGTTGAGAATATCTAATATAGGTTAGGTTGACTTCGGCGCTCGTACTTTTCTTTCCTTCTGCGTTGAATATTAGTCCTCCTGTTGTAAATAGAAAGTAAATTATCGTCAAATAGTTTGTGGTTGTGCGTGGTACAAACTTTTTAGTTACAGCGTTTTTCTCTCGTATCTCATGAGAAACAGTGCTGACAATAATATGACGTGTACAGCATAATTCCTCGATCGAAAAACAGTACTTATGATTGCCGTAAATTTCGCAGAAGTATTTTCTTTATTACTCTCCAGAATGCTCGGCGATGTAGGTTACATTTATTACCATCGGATTACTAAAAAAATGAATTTAAGTAAAAATTACTTTTGACTGTATAACTTCTTCAATAACTTAAAAAACCCTTCCCAGCGAAAGTTTTTCCATAAGAACCTACACTAATTTAAACTACTTTTATTAAAAAATTAAGCCAAAAGTAAGAACAATTTTTGTCTTGCCATCTTGAAGAACATAGATTTTGCTTTCATTTAAAGTTTTTTTTGGGGGGGAGGGATAGTTCACCTTGGTCGATCTAACAAACATACTACCTTGGGTGTGGTTCGTGAGGCCTTACAAGCTGGACACCCCTGGGTTATGTGTTCAGGGTCGGACGAGTGAGAACGCGTTACGTGTTGAGTTCATCGTGGGAAGAATTGAGGCTTTTTACTCAGCGTGAAGAATCTCAGTGTTTACCACTTTTAAGACTCTGCGAGTGCGTAATTTCAAAAGCGCATGCACCAAGGTTGAAAAGTGGTATGTTAAGGCTCTTCTCGCTACGCAAAACCTAGCTAATATTAACTCATTCAAAACATTATGCGAGAGAACTTTCACGTTGTGCCAACAAGGAAATACAATCGCAAGCAGAAATCGCCGGGGACTCCTTGTGGTTATGGGTGTACACCGCACAAGTGGAAAATGATCTTTTGACTAGTGATTCCGGGCGCGTCAACTAAGGTCGTTAGTCCCATAAGTATAGTGAGTGTTTTCATTTCTGGAGATGTCATTGTACTTCCTCCGCTGGTTGGCAAGAGCCCTACAAGCGGGAATTTTCCACTACCAGGTATCTCCTACCAACAGGGCACCGCACTAGACGAGAGAAGCTTTAAGCTTCCGATTGGTTCCGACAAGTGTGATAGTGTAGTGCATGTGAGTGTAAGTGTGTGTAAAGGATGAGGATAGGACAAGGAAGAGGCAGGAAAAATCGCCCGAGGTCCGTTGCTGTTTGTTAGTAGTCATTCGGCATTCGCCTGGTTTTGATCGGAGAAACCACGGAAAACTACGGATAAGACTGACCGGCCGCTAGAATTCTCCTTCCATTCGAATCTTAATTGGACTTAGACGGGTGTAAAATAACACTCTATTTAAGTCGTTAACGTCATTAGGCTTTATAACAATTCTAGTTCAATCTAGTCTATCTTATTGACCGTGTGGTTTCCAACACTTTTCACAACACAACGTTCTCATCAAAAACAAAGATATAAATCCAAATACATTTTTTTGAATAGGAGTATACATATGTTATCTTTAGGAGTATACATATGTTATCTTTAGCTAGTTTTAATGTTTCGATTGTTCTTAATGGGACGGCTTTTCATTCCTTTGGTTGAGTTATATGGATCGGTGACTAGCAGTACTATTACAATGACTAGCTGTACTATTACGATGACTAGTTGTACTATTCGTATTGCAAAAATTATGCCGCCAATTAGATGAGTTTCGAGAGGTATGTGAAGGGCTGTACTTTAATGGACCATACCAGCTTACATGAAATACTAACACATAGAAAAATGGATAGACTATTTACAAAGAAAGAAAAATCAAAAATTCCCCAATCAGGCACATTACTATATCCCAAAAGAAAGAAGAGATATAGGAAGACTAAAGAAGAAATGGTCTTCTCTAGACTTTGCCGGAACATGCTAGATCAGCCTGATGGATTCATACTTCTGCTGATGATGAAAACTCTCCCTGACAATATTAGTCTTTATATCATGAATAGAGTTCTTGCTTTCACACATGGTTCTGGTTGTCTCGTTGGAGCAATTGCCATAGCAGAGTAAACATTGACACATCACTCTTTACAGCGACTGGTTTAAAAATCAACATGTACTATTAAAATCATCAGTGTAAAAAGAAGTGAACAGACTGTTCGTAATATTACATTTGTGAACCTGAAAAAAATCTAAACGAGAAAAAATATAATGCATAAATATATTTTTCTTGGGGAAGAAAAAAGGAGATACAAGAGAACTTTAATTTAAGGATATGAAATAATAGCAAAATACATTTTTAATAATTTTATTGAGTAAAATTAGTAACAGTAAAACTGAAAAAATAACAATATTAGAAATATTAATTAAATAATCTATGAATACCTCCTTTATGTGGATGAGACTTGTTATGATGTTTAATTAAATGAATGTAAAAATGTATTGTGTGACGAGTATTTAGAAAAGAGATATTTACAGTATATTGTCACGTGACAGTCAATTGCCCAGATTTTCAAGGATATTAAAAAAATGATGGTACTATTACGCACCGCAATTGATGCAAGAATACAATTTACTCGTACCTCCTGCGCTATTGTAATAATTGTAAGAAATAAGTCTGGAAACGTTCGTCTTGCTAACAAGAGTAATTGAACCAGACGACGTTCTTGGAAAGCGTAGTAGAATTCATTGGAACCCTTGTAATTTAAATTTCGGGTTTGGGAGGTTTTGTCTCAACTTCGTAAAGGTCGCATTTACCTTGATCGTTAGGTCCGCAAGGGGGGTTTGGCCTTCTTTCTGTGAGGCCAGGCGCTATAGCAGTGTTATGTACTTTACAAGAACCATTCACTTTCCTAGGATGGAACCAAATGAGGAAACCACGAGGAATAAAGACGTGCTGACCATACTGATTCGAAACTATTAATCCTGGCGCTTCTATTTCTATTTCTCTATTCTCGTGACATTGCCCGTCGAAGGCCATGCGTTTCTGACCGGCGAGACACCCACCTCGTACGTGCACACACATAGCTTCTGCATCACCTTTGATTGCCGAACGGATGTCCATTGCCACTACGTGTTCGTCTGGACAAGGGCCTTGCTCTAGCAATGAGTAGCAGCCTGTAAATCCGTTCACCCACACTTTCTCTTGTGAAAAACACGCAGCCTGATCGGAGGAGCATTTTAAACTCGGAGTGCCTTGATCAAAGCTAATACCTGTTCTGTATCCTTCAAAACCCTGAAATTCTGTGAAGGGATTTCTGAAAAATTGCGAACGTTCGATGTCGGGAAATCGAAGGTCTGGAATCAGGCAACGTCCTTCATCTTGGGGTTGCTGGATGTGGATTGGTGTGGCAGGTGAAGCTCGGCACTCCACTCCCTCCAAGAAGTGACGTGTAGGTTTGGCCTCGCACCCGCAGATGACGTCACGCACTACTTCCTTCCGGTAACAGCGGCCGTCGAAGGCCATGCGGTAGCCGGAACACGGGTCCTCGTAGATCTTGCACACGCCAAAGAGACGACCGGAGCTGTAAACATCATTTATCTGATAATTGATGTAGTTTCATTTACGACAGTTAATTTCAGTTGTCTTTGTATTATGCTACTTAGTGTTATTTTTAATATGTGTTTATTGTAAAATTTAAATTTCGTGTTATAATTGTCACAACGTGTTACAAGAATTTTTAAAATCCAATGCAGTAACAAGGTCATTGTTCTAGAGAAGAATACGTTTTATGACAATGTGTATATAATTTTCAGATCACAATTCTTAATTTTTGACTGCTTCATTAATAATGAGAAATAAATTGAGTTATTGAATGTACAATAATTTTCACGGTATACAATACTCAATGTTTAATGCTTATTTTATTGTTGTTTCATTTTAAAAATATACGATCACGATAGATTTTTAAAATAGTCAATGTATTTTATTATAAGTGCTATACTATAATTCACACGAGAAAAATATTTTATGGCCAACGAAATCGGGTAATAATTTACCTGAGATAAATGCAATTGTAATATTGACTTTAAGCTTACCCAAAGTGTAGTTTGTAAGTGACATTTATTCATTTAGTTTTCACCAAATATTCACAATGTAAAACGAAAGTAAAAGATAAATATCAGTAAATTGTTGAATTGCATTTTTAAAATTTACATTATACATGAACAAAAATATGAACTAAACTGAAAAATTTGTGTAAACCAATCTAATTCAAGTGTATTAGTAGAAGAGAATGGATGAATGCTACATTGAAATATGTGTAATGCGTTTTTCTGTTTCTTCAAACTCCTTACCCATGCTCGAATTCTGTCCTATCTGGTCTGAGATCGCATTGATCATCATGCCCACCGCCTATGCTATCGCAAATATCTTCTTTAGCGTTGTAGATGAGGTTGTGCCGGAAGCAGATCTTGTCGTCTCGGGTGCAGGGCACGGGGCGGCCGATGAGGGAGTCGTTGGCGAAGTAGCGCTTGTAGCCACGGAGCCCCACAGGGGCGGAAGAGTTGGTGGGTGGGATGCAGGGCCCCGGATCTTCTACAGAGGGCAACGAGGACAGCCCTTGATCCGCCACCGCAACTCCCCATGCAGTCAGGACGAGTCCTCCTGCCACCACACTCAACAGCAACATCCATGGGATGCTCATTGCAGAATGCATTTGACTATTTCTTGGAGCTGTGAACACGAAATAGTACGAAAATGATTTCCTTATTAGTTGATTGATTGATTGATTGGTGATTCCTGGCGCGTCAACTGCTAAGGTCACTATATCCGTAAGTGTAGTGTATGTTCCCTTGCGAAAAAATTCTGACGAAGTTTTTCGTGAACTTTTAGTGAAAATAAGCTTGAAATTGAGCCTATATAGAAATTCTCCAACCACATATTCTGAAGAATGGTTCCAACTTTTTCAGTGAAAATTTGCATTTAGACCTATGTTTTTCTCTTCTGAAATCTTCTTAAAGATGTATTTCAATTCTACTGTTAGAAAAGCGAAAAATTATGAACACTACCTCACATGCCGGGAGACTGGTCGGAACCTTAGAGCTTGTCTCGGCGGGGGCGGTGCCACACTGGGGAGATACCTAGTTGGGGAAACCCCCCTTAGCCGACGGTAATATGATGCTGGATCTCGCCATTCGGTAGGGTAGATCGTTGCCACTTCCCGCTATAACACATGCACCACACATACAGGACTAATGATCTTATCAGTTCGCTAGCCCGGAATCACTTACCAATCAATCAAATCAATAGACAGACATCTTGAGTTTGACTGTCAACTGTCAAAAAATCATTTAAGTGAAACAAATTCTATTGCTTCCGTATCATGCCTGTGAACATATTTTCGCTATGTCTTCAAGTATATCCTAAATTCTTCAGATGTAGGTACTGGAAGTTAAAATTTAAATAATCGTTATTTAAATAATCGTTTCTGTGTTCCCGCGGCAGTAAGTCTACTTCTTAACGAAGGGCGTGATGAGAGATAATAGTCCAAACTATTGCGTTTCCAAATTGTATATATTACACTGGAGCAAATGTTTTCTTATCAATTCTTGCCAAAAACGCTTATTTTCACCTGTATCCCCAGCATAGTACGTTAGTTTCTAACATTAAATAAATATAAATAAATAAATAGACCTGAACTGATTGTACGAATATAGCAACACACAGGGCTTGGTTTCTGGCGGAATGCCACGGAATGGCATTTCTGTATCTCCGAAAAATTAAATTATATGATAAATATATAACTATTTCTATTAAATTAATACTAGTTAATTTGGGGGCGTGTTCCGAGAAGATTTTTTTAGAAATCAAGCACTGGTAACACATATCCTGACATTGAATCGGAAATACTATTCAATGTGTGAATTGGAAATTGAACACCGCAAGGAAAAAGCAAAGCTGCTGCACTCACCAAACAAGCGGTGTACTGCGTTCGGTGGCAGGAAGTACACTGGCGATGTGAATGTAGCGTAGCCGACTCATGGAAGAAACGCGAGGTCAACGCAAATTGAGAACGACGGGAAAACCTTTGAGAGTCCATGTTGATAGTGATAATCACAATTAGCGTCGCTAGAACGCAGGCGTCTCCCATTTTGAGTGAAACAATTTTATCGCTTCTATATCAAGCCTGCGAATATATTTTTTGGCGTGCCTTCAAGTATGTACTAAAATTTTCAATTTCCTTTAAATAAAAATGTTTAATCATAAAAGTTCAAAGCGTCATCTTCTATAATGTCCCCCAAAACATGCTTATAATTAGGGAACGAAATTTTTGAAATAAAAAAAGCAAAACGTGTACATATATATGTACTTATTTTTCCTAAAATATGTGAGAAAAATAGGAAATATGTGAAATAAAAATTCGTTATAATGTTTAAAATTCCATTTTTCATGCGTTTTCCGAGCAGAGTACCGTGCTGATCAGATCATCACAGGGATTCAGAGAGGCTGAAATAAAGTTCTACATCTACAGAAGCAATTATTCACTAGTTTCATCCGAAATATATATTTTCGTATTATATACGATTGTTTACGAGGAGCCGGCGCTCAAGTGAATAGTACCGTGTAATAGCCTGTGATAGAAAGAGGGGGTAAAGGGAGCATTCGTCCCCCCCCCCCAACTCGAGAAAAGGGATAAGACAATCATCTGAATTTTTTATAGAGTTTCGCATGGGGTCTATGACACACGACACATTTACATGAAAGTCCGTTCCCTACTTATAACAGATGACCCTCAAATGAGCAATACATGGAAACAAAACAAATTTCTATTCGTACATTATAATTTACCTAATCTTAGCAATAGCCAGTGTGTATTTCAATTACCTCAAAACTATCTGGGGTCAATGAGGTATCTACCACAATAGTATTAAATATAATTTTAATATGATTACATACAGCCAAACACGTGTTTCGGGAACACTCTTCCCATCTTCAGTGGTTATAAGTAACACAAATTAAACACCATAAGTTCATGGAAAGTCGTCAAAGTATGACGCCATTTTGATCGTACGCTGTACGAATGCAGTCGTCTGCACCCCAGTACTATGGGGCATTCATGATGGTGCGCAGGAACTGATTTTGGATTACTTGCAGTTTTTTGGTGTTTGATTTAGCTGCGCTGATCCAAACTGGGCATGCATATAATAATAGTGGTCGTATGATAAAACAAAATTAAAATCGTCGAATTAATAACCCGAGGAAATTGACTATTTTTTTGTTATTTAAGTTCGCATCAACATCTTGGTCATTAGCGACCACTATTGGAGTTAAAGTTATGGTAACTATGAAGATGAATCGAATAGATGTATAGATGATAAGTAGAGAAAGGACGCACACTAATACAACCATGCTTGAGGCGGGACTCGAACCCGCGACACTTCGGTCCGAGATCACTACGACGCTACTTCCTTAGCGATCTCGGCCACCGGGCCAGCTAAATTGGCTATTTATTTTATCTTTCCGGGCGTGTTAACTGCTCTTTTTGGTAGTCCCGTAACTATAGTGCATGCTATAACCCGCGAGATTGCGGCCATTAACCCCGGAGATTGAGACAGAAAGTTACTGGACTACTACTCCACTACGCTCAATGGCCGAAAAGAGTTAAGAGGCGTTCGGCAAAGACGCAATTTTTTTTATAATCTCTGTAATAGAAAAGTTCATAATTTAGCTGCACCTACTTCATGTAACATTTCTTACCACAAAACCTAACTTATTCTCCCATATGTTCATCCCATAATAAATATGATCTCAACGTCGAGTGTCATAGACATATGTCATTAAAAATAAGTTGCCGCCCTTGAATATGTAATTTTTTTAAACAAAAAACACTAATTAACAAAACCACACTTGGTTTGAAGAGCCTGGTCAGGTGTCACTGAATCGCCTTGCGGCATAGCAAGTGAAAAACATTTTGAAAGAGGCACAAAATAACAATTTTCAATGGTGACCAACCAAAAACAACTCGACGATGGCGAATTTGAAATAAATGGTGCAATAAAACATACATCATATATGTTTGAAATAGTTGCAAAGTAATGATGGTTTTTAGTATTTGGCAGCATTTAAAATTCCCACTAATATTGTGATGCAAAGTGGTGCACGAAGCTCATTGGCTGAAGTAGAATGGGCTACGCAACAGCACAAACACCTTGAATCATGGCCTCCGTACGAGAGAGACCATCTCACAACGTCGCGTTGGCTGTGACCTCATTTCTTCTGTTTTACATTTTCTCAAACAACAAGGTAACGGTCTCCAAGAATGGATACAGGTTGTAACTTAGCGAGGTTATCACTAGCGTTTCAAAATTGCGAGTAACTTCCACTGGAAAACTCAAATAATCAAAGTCCCGACAGTGGCAGGATTATTGACACAAGCTAGACAGCTAGGTCGAATTCAGCCGCTGCCTGGAGGATAATTCCAGTGGTCGGCTTCTCTGGTCGGTTTCTGTGGTTTCTCCCATCAACACCAGGCGAATGCCGGCGTACTTACTTAACAAACGGGCCACGGACAGCGCTCCATCTACCCTTCCTCTTCTTTGTCCTAACATCACCCCTTACTTACGCACACACATACAATCAAATGCACTACACTACCACTTGTCTTGTCCGGAGGCCAGTCGGGAACATAGAGCTCGTGCGGTGACAAGCTGGTATGAGATACCTGGTTGGGGAAAATCTCTGCAAGCCGGTGTAGTTCGGCACCGGATCTCGCCATCCAGCGAGGAAAGTTCGCCCTCTTGGGCAATAAAAACATGCACTGCACTTATGGGTCCAATTACTTTTGTAGTTCCTGTGTACAGAATCATCTATCAGTCAAATAGTCAATAACAAAAACCTAAACCAAATGATATATGAGTAGTTACAGTACAACTCTAACATAAAAATAATATTTTTGAAAGGTTCCTTATCCCCGTCCCACTACTCAAACCTCACCGCAGCCAAAAATGTGTTTTTTATTTTAATTTTTTCGATAACTCAACACGATTTTACCAGCTTGAAAAAATATGAAAAATAAGTAAATAATTTAAATTATTAGGAAAACATTTTTTATATTTTCTCAGCTGCAAATTCAGATGTAACAAAATAAATTTGAACAAATAATTTTTTTGTCTTAGAACCCTAGAACAGCTCGAAAACTCTCTCAAAACAGAAATTGTTATGGATTTTTTTTCAGATGTTTTCGACTGCTAGGCTGTAGTTAAAAAAATAAAAAAACAATTATTACCATTTTCCCGCCTTTAAATCACTTTGCCTTAAAGTATCTTTGAAAATGCCTGCAACAGTTCCATGCATTTAGTTTAGTGTTTATTATACGTTTGTGTACATTGTTCTTACACCCAGTAATATTTTGACTGCACTCTTATAGAAGCTCTTGAGGAGTTGCGTAATAGATGCTTTAGAGCATCCACTACAAACAAAGTGTTAAAAAAATTTGGTGCCAATTTCTTAAAAAGTTTGAAAATTTCCTAGGGTTTGAATGCAAAATACCACCAAAAATTAAAGGGGCAGTGACACCAGCCAGATCGATTGGAGAATATCAATTTTGATGAAAATACTGCTTACGGTGTAGCCCCAAAACCATATTTTTTTTTTCAATTTTTCCCTTATGTTTATTAATGGACGGTAAAAAATTTGGCGCTAGTCTCAATTTCGGCAAAACTGCTCTGAATTTTTGTTTCAATTTTCTCCTCGTATGTAACAAGGGACGGTAAAAATATAGTGCTAGTCCTCGATTCGGGGAAATCTCCGCATTTTCGGAAATGACAAAAGTTGTATGTTGAACATATTTTTGGATGAGACAATTACATTTTTATGCGTCGGTCTGAGATCCGCACGGCACTTCTGTGGTGTAGTGGTATGAGTGATAGAGAGTTTACGCTGTGAACCTGAGTTCGACTCTCCATGGGGAAAAAATTGCTGATTGAAAACCTTTTGCTAGTTGTTTGGAATAATATAGAGCTATTAGAAATATGAGAAAGTATGTGCTGTTGTTACACTAGTTTTGTAAGGTGGTGTTACGAAAAGTATTGAATAACTCGAGTACGATAAATAATTGGGTAGGTTGGTTATAAAATAGAAAATCGTCTGGACGGTTTAGGCGCTACCGTGACTATTAGTGGACAGACAGACGGACGGACGGACAATAGAACACACGTTTTGACGGCAATCGATTTATCGGTATCAAGAACCCACAAAACGTGGATTCTGGGTACACCACGTGTTAGGAGTAGTAATTCACTATATATATAGCAACAGAATTTATCCACTTTTTTTTTACCAGGACTCGGTATTAGAGTTTTCTCTCGAAAACAGCCCTGTTCACGATTTTAATTCTTCCTCTTCCTTCGTAATAAGTGCGAGAAAGTACAATTAATGGTGCTACAATAGTTCAAATTTCACTCATGTCGATCACATAACAAAATGACAATAAAACATGATCCCGCGAAACTGTTTCTATCCCGCCAAATTCTAAATTCAAACTTGTATACATTGGTTTAGCGAATTATGGGTTTATTCAAATAGCTCAGTTCGCAAAAAATCTTCCCTATTCTTTTAAAAAGGGACGTTAAGGACTTGCAAATCACATTTTCAAAAAAACAACAACAAAAGAGATGATATTATTTAAAAGACTAAATTTGAAGAAGAGATTTCATTAAGAAAAACATCTTATATCTTCAATATTGTAGTGGTAGAAAGACAATATTTTTTCTATACAACTACAATTTGAATTTTTGCAAATTTTGAAAATTCAAACAGTTCAATGGTCGAACCTCTGCCACTTTCATAAGCACAATGAGATCTATACATGAAGGCTCAGGGCAACAATTGATGTTACTGCAGGGTCTCTATCGGAGAGGTCCTAGGCTCGAGTCCCGACGGTGGCAAGATTTTCGACACTAGCTTGTCAGTCAAGTCGAATTCAGCCGTTATCTGGAGAAGTATTCTAGTAACCGGCAGTTCTCATCAGTAGTTTTACGTGGTTTCTCCAATCAACACCAGGAGAGTGCCTAAAAAACGGACCGCGAGCTATCTTTCCTCCCTCTTCCTTATCCTATTCTCACCCCGTACTTACACACATTTACACCCACATGCACTGCACTACAAACATGTTAGGGGACTAGCCAGGAACTTGGGGTTTGTGGCCTGGCTGGAGCTGTTCTACGCTGGTGGGAGGTACCTGGTTGATTGGTTGGTTGGTGATTCCGGGCGCGTCAACAGCTTAGGTTATTAGTCCCGTATGTGTAGAGCATGTTTTCTCTCGGGAGATGGAGGTGATCTTTCCCCGCTGGATGGCAAGATCCGGTGCCAACCTACCGTCGGCTAGGGGGTTTCCCCCTAACCAGGACTCTCCCACCAGCGAGACACAGCCCCAAGATTTAAGCTCGCGACCGGTCTCCCGGAATATGTGGTAGTGTACAGCATGTTAATCTAAGTGTATGTATGTAAGGGGTGAAGATAGGACAAGGAAGAGGAAGGAAAGATCACGAGCGGTCCGTGACCCGTTTGGTAGGATACTACCCCGGAATTCGCCTGGCGTTGATAGGAGAAACCACGGAAAACTACCTATCAGAACTGCCGGCCGCTAAAATTCTCCTCCAGACAGCGACTGACTTCGACCTAGCTGAAGAGCTAGTGCTGAAAATCCTGCTGCCGTGGGGAGTGGGAACCTAGGACTTCCGGTCAGAGGCGCTGCTGTAACATCAGTTGATGCACTGAGCTACCGCTCCCGGTACTTGGTTGGAACAAACGGGCAAGCCGACGTAGTTCGTTGCCAGCCAGATGTCGCCAGCGGGCGGGAGAAGAATACCTCCACCCGTGAGAAACATGCACGACGTGTTTCGGAACCAATGACTTTAGCAGTTGACGCCCTCGAGATCACTAATCACTTGAAGGGCTCAGTTGAACAAAGGACTATCCCACATTTTTGCGTGAAACTGGTAGCGGTAGGACAGTGCATCAGCTGATGTATCTGCAGCGCTTCTAACCGGGAGGTCCTAGGTTCCCACTCCCCACGGCGGCAGCATTTTCGACACTAGCTTTTCAGCTAGGTCGAATTCAGTTGCTGTCTGGAGGAGAATTCTAGCGGCCGGCTGCTCTGATCTTTCCGTGGTTTCTCCGATCAACCCCAGGCGAATGCCGCAGCGGTATCCTAATACACGGGCCACGGACCACGATCTTTCCTTCCTCTTCCTTTTCCTATCCTCTCCCCTTACACACACATTTACACTAACATGCACTACACTACCATACACGCCGGGAGACCGGTCGGGAGCTTAGAGCTTGTCCCGGCTGGGGCGGTGCCCCGCTGGTGGGAGAGTCCTGGTTAGGGGGAAACCTCACTAGCCGACGGTAGATCGGTGCCGGATCTCACCATCCAGCAGGGGAAGATCACCGCCATCTCCCGAGAAAAAACAGGCACTAAACTAACGGGACTAATGACCGAAGCAGCTGACGCGCCCGGAAACACGAAAAAATCAATCAATCAATTTTTGCGTGAAACTGAGTTCTTAGCATTATATAAAACTTTAAATAATGTTGTTTTAGTGTAATATGTTATTTAAAACCGGTATGAACTTATAAAAGACTATTGTGTTTCAGAGTTCTAGAGTATACTGAGTTATCTGAGGAAAGTTCAGGTAGAACTGACTTCACGCCTTTGAGGATGTCATTTACCACGTATTGGATTAAGAATTTTCCCCTTTTGCGGCATCATGGGCCCACAATATACGTTTTTCTGACCATACATTTTTCCTTTTCGCTGTAGTATTACTGTAGCTTCTCATTTCAGTGAATTTACGCGGAAAAATAAAAATTATAAATTGAAACATAATTTTCTTAAATAACAGTAGACACACTTCCACCAAACATTTTGCTACAACTCATTTGTTTAATTTGTTTGGGACGGCCCATTGCAAGGTATTGTGACATACCGATATGTCACATGAAAAATAAACTAACATTTATTTGTAGACTATATGGTGGAACATGCATTAGGAAATATCACGAGAGCAAGGGCTTAGCAACGACCGTGAATAAACAATGTAGTTTTTGTTTTTTGTAAATGCATTAAGAGGTGGCTGGATGCCGAAAGTAGAAAATTTGGGATTGGGCGAAGAAGTTTAGACAATCGAAAGGTCAGCTACACCAATATATAGCGAACGTATGGATTGGCTGGGTGAGAGGACGGTCAAATGTTATGAAAAAAGAGGAAGGTAGTTTAATACGAAGTCTTCGAGGGTGAATCATGCAGGAAGATTTCATTCTGACCGGCATCGCGTGCCTGGACTGATCGTAGGTTCGTGAGAGGGAACGAGTATAATACAGACAGTCAGAATCGGGTTATCAGATCGTGAAATTTTAAGGACAGTAAATGATATTGCAGATATTGCATGTGGAAGTAATATTGATGCATAAATTGGGACTTTGTCGGGAGTGGTAATCGAGTAATAGATTTCGGGACTATGTCATAGGACGTAATCGGGACTGATAATTTTGATAGTTTGAGACCAGCTTGGATAGGGCAGAAGAGGATTTCTTGGGACTTTGGACTACGGCAAGCTCGCAAGATATTTCGACTGAGAAGTCTACGAGGGACATCAACGAAGAATAGATAAGTTAATCGCGGTATAAAACTGTAAAATCAAAGATATCTTGATCAAAGGCATAACATCAAATCATTTTATTAAATTCACTAAATTGTTTGCTAAAAAGGTAACAATAAACTTTGTTAAATTTTGTTCTTTAGAAAAGAAAGTGATCTTTCATTTAGTCAATCCAAACAGTAATGAACTAGGAATAGAATCATTTTATTTCAGATTCCCAGCTGCGCTGTATAGTCTGCGGATCCTATAATCCATTATAAAGGTAATAAGGATTATAATATATCGTGACCCATTGACCCAGCAAGCCGGACGCTAAGATCTTTGCCAGATATTAATGTAGAGAAATTTTGTATATCTCAGTATGAATTTTGTTGTGTTGCTTTGCGTTGCTTTACGCACTACAACTGGCATCACAGTTTTATAAAAACTAAATCTGCAAAATGTATTAATCATGTTTGATGTCACATTCTGGTTCCTTGAAACCTGATAACTATTGTATTACCCCTATATGGTTTTGATTTTCCTATTCGAGCAACTGCCAAAGGAGAGTCTCTCTTCATTGTGTCTTTTCATTGAACTTGGGATCTTACCATTTCCTTGCCTATTTATTTATGAATTTGTAACATGTGTCAAAACTGACTTACTTAACGCTGGAAACATATTTTCTTGTAATACTGAAATTTATAATTACAAAACACGTCGTAGAAATAATATTCATCAAGTGTCAGTATCAACATTTCACTATAAGAAATCCACATACAATACATGCACATTACTTTACAACGTGTGATCAGATGACATTCAACTATTAAAATCGGTACACAAATTTGAGTTCAAAATAAAATATTTTCTGCTGCAAAAGTGATTATATATAATTAGAGACAATACTGATCATCAAAAAGAAAACTAATTTTAATTTTAACAAAACATTGTTATAGTATAACGAATTACTTTATAATTGTATTGTATAAATTTTAAAAAAGACTTAATATGCCTGTAACAAGAAATGTATTTGAGTTTCCGGGTCAATGATCGCCATCTCGATCAGGTTTTTGTTCAGTTTCTCTGATCCATTGAGCGAATACTGAGATGGCCCCTTGATTTGCTTCTGGACGTAAATGTAGCTTCTCTATGTGCACGTTTTGTTGAGTTCCCTTTTTCTTTGTAGTGGTAGTAGAGCTGAGGGAGAGTTACTACTTTGTTAGCAATGCCGAAAAATGAAATATAGAGTTAATTTACCGTTGCAAATTAGTTTCCTAAAACTGGGGAACGAAAATGTCTAGTTTTTCAAATGTTGCTAATTTCGCGCTTTTTATATTTATTATTATTATTATTATTATTATTAATATTTTAAATTTGTTCTATCTTGAAATTATTTATAGTTAAAGTGTTGGGAAGACATTCTGGAACTCAAGCCAGCGTGCGCACATGATATTCTCCCCCATACGTCACATACAGTTTTTACTGTTTTTGATTAAATAAATACTAAATACTAAAAGTTAACAAGTATGCATCACTATACAATTGCTGGTTTAAAAATAAACCTGTTACTACTATTACTATTAGCGACAACATCACTGTAAAAAGAAGGGAATTGACATTTCTTAATATTACATTTGAAAACTCTAAAGAAATCATAACAAGAAGAAATTGGTTTCTTTGGGGGGTGGGTAAGGAAATGGAACACCATTTTAATGCTAGGAAATGAAATAATAAAAATAGTTCTTTATTAATGTTTATAAAATAAAACCAGATGCAGAAAAGCTTAAATGTATGGAAAGGGTAATCGATTTTCAAATCAAAATCTTAAGTAACTTCATTAACAGAGTAAAATACATTATCATATATAATTTTGTACATTTTATAAGGAATCGTTAGTTACTAATTAATTACATTCTAAGTTGGAAGTCAGTACAATAGTTCTCTAATATAAGTGTGTTAGAAAATTGTGGCCTCTTTATTATTTACCTCCTCCAAATTTTTTATTTGCGGTGTTTCCAAAAAACTATCTCAAGAAGTAGATCTTACTAATAAGCGTAATTGGACCCAGACAATGTTTCTTGAGAGTGAAATGTAATTAACTTCTTTTGTAAGAATCCGAATAATTTATATTTCCGGTAAAGGAGGACCCGCTTCAACCTCATAGAGATTACAATTATTTTGATCGTTAGTACCGCAGGGCGGGTCGGATAAGTTTGCGAAAACGCCAGGCGCTACAGCAGTAAAAAGTATTTCACAAGAATCATTCCCTTTTTGAGGATGAAAAAAAATGGCAAAACCACGAGGAATGAAAACATTATGTCCGTACTGATTCGAGACTGTGTGTCCAGGAGCTTCTATATTTATTTCTCTATCCTCGTGGCACTTGTCATCTAAGACCAAGCGCTTGTAACTTGGCGGGCACCCACCTCGCACGTGTACACACGTGGCCTCCGCTTCACCTTTCATTGCCGAATGGATGTCCATTGCTACTAGGTGTTCGTCTGGACACGGCCCTTGCTCTAGCAATGAGTAGCAGCCTGTAAATCCATTCACCCAAACCTTTTCTTCTGAAAAACACGCAGCCTGATCGGAGGAGCATTTGAAGATCAGTCTGTTTTGTTTAAAGCTAATACGTGTTCTGTATCCTTCAAAACCCTGAAATTCTGTGAAAGGATTTCGGAAAAATTGCGAACGTTCGATATCGGGAAATCGAAGGTCTGGAATCAGGCAGTGGCCGTCGTCTTCGGGCTGCTGGATGTGGATTGGTGTGGCAGGTGAAGCTCGGCACTCCACTCCCTCCAGAAAGTGACGGGTGGGTCTGGCCTCGCATCCGCAGATGACGTCACGTACGACTTCCTTCCGGTAACAGCGGCCATCGTAGGCCATGCGGTAGCCTTTGCACGGGTCCTTGTATTTCTTACACACGCCAATGATACGTCCAGAGCTGTGAACGTACATTGTCTGATAATAGATCTAGTTTTGTTTAAGAAAATACATTTCTAATCTTATTGATGGTCACT
The DNA here is from genome assembly GCA_011170035.1 of Teleogryllus occipitalis. Lineage (NCBI taxonomy): Eukaryota > Metazoa > Arthropoda > Insecta > Orthoptera > Gryllidae > Teleogryllus > Teleogryllus occipitalis. The sequence goes on along the minus strand of BLKR01005778.1, from coordinate 52,779 downwards.
TTCCTGTACCAATCGTCAACAGCAAAAATTGAAAAAACAGTAAAATTAGTGGTGATACAGAATGGCACAGACGTTTTTGTACTAGATTTCTAATCTAGGGCTAGCTTTTCGGTATTGTCCCGCCCGCTTCGCAGCAACTACTTAGCGGTGACAAAACCATTTTCGATATCGTAGGCTTCCGCGGCCAGAGTCATGATCTGGGCTGTCCGGGTGACGCCGCGTCGAAGGCTGGGGTGCCGACGTTTCGACCGACATATCGCGGTCCTCTTCAGGGCTGTACTGCCTCGCAGTACTGCGAGGCAGTACAGCCCTGAAGAGGACCGCGATATGTCGGTCGAAACGTCGGCACCCCAGCCTTCGACGCGGCGTCACCCGGACAGCCCAGATCAAAACCATTTTCTTCACATTTATTCAATATTTCGATTCCTAAATAGTAGAATTGAAATGTCTTTAAGAATATCACGGAAAATAGTTTTACATGCAAATTTTCATTGAAAAATTTCGAGTTCCTGAGAAAATGTCGTTTGTACGTATCTGAAAGTGCTCAATTTTGAGCTATTTTCGTGGATGCGTTTGAGTATTCCAGAAACTTTATCATAAATCATTTAAAAAACTTGTGTTCACACATGCAATAATGTATAGAAAATGGCTGTAATACATTACTTTAACGACATGAGAGGTATTCCAAAAAAACACTTTTGTTTAATTTAAATAATGAAATAATTAATCAAAATTGTGTCAAGTTATTTTATTCAGTGCATTTCGAACTATTCGTACAAAATGTTTAAAGAAAAAAATTGAGCCGTTCTTGAGAAAATGTTGTTCAAGCGTTTTTGAGAAAACGGAATTTTAAACTCATTTTTACAGAAAAGTATTGAGTTGTTTAGATCCATTGCATCATTTCAAGTAAATGCACAAAAAATTCAAAAATGTACACAAATAATCGATTATAAAAAAGTAACAACGTTAGATATTTCAAAAAATTACATTTGTATAATTTAAAAAAACAACAAAGAAAGAATACTGAAAAATGGCGTTGATGTTTTATTCAGTGCACATAGTACCATCCGCATAAAAATCTTAAGAAAAAATTTCAGACTGTTTTGGAGAATTTCTTGTTTTTAAAATTGCCTTTATTTCAAGCAAAATGGCTCGAAAAGTATTCATATTTTAAAAAAATTATTCGCCCTCATTTAATCATCTAATTTTGAAGGACGAATTGTATTCAGTGAAAAATCTCTCTCTTCAATATTGTAGTTTTAGAATAGCACCCACAAAATTTTGAACTTATGCAATTATCGAAAATTTAGATATATCAACAAATCTGAGACCTGCGCCAGAGGTGTTTAAACGTCCATTACGATATCCTAGGGCAAAGATAAATTTAAAAAAATTAATCCATTTTTGACAGAAAATTGAAAATATCCTCGGGGCTTCATGTGAAGGACCCACAAAAATTAAAATATCGGTTTCAAATTAAAGGGACCGCGACATCGGCTAGATCGATTGGGGAATATCAATTTTGGTGAAACTTCTGCTTACGGCTTTGATGCGGGTTTGAGGCGGTGATCAGAGGTGAACAGGCAGACGGACAGACAGACGTTTTACCGTAATCCAAACTTTCGTTACCAAGGACCCATAAAATATAGATTATGACTACACAACGTGTTAGAGGAAGTAATTTATTACGTTTAGAAACAAGAATTATACACTTTTTTGATATAGAAAGTTCTTCAATAAGGATTTTTCAACCCCCAAAAATTACAAGTTTCCCTATACTACGTATGTAGTGTGCGAAAAATAAAAATACCAACGTTAAAAAATGTAGATCTTTAACGATTTTTGGTAGTTCAAAGATTTCAGAAAAGAGCAGACCAGCAGTAATTTTATAGTGAACTTTCTACGTACAGTTATGTCTCTTCTAACGATTAATTTGAAATAAAAATTTGGATCATTTTAGAGAAAATTTTGAAAATGTCTTTGAGATGCAGATTCATGCAGATTACCCATACAAATATTAAATTATCCTTGAAAATACAAGGAACGCTCACTTCAGCATTATCGATCAGGGAATAAAAATTGTGGGGAAATTCCCTGTTCAGTTTAGGGTTCAGGTATTAGTTTTGTTCAAGGAGAGTAACTGACGGAGGGACGTAGAGAAAGCCGAAAGTCATTTTTGGTATCATTGATCCTCGTAACATTTATTGTCTACTCTACGACAGAAGAGAGGAGAAAGGAATTTAATACAAACCTGAGCAGGCACTTTTTTATTCAGTGCTAAGATATTTTTTAAGCAATAAGGGAAACGGTCGTACCGTGGAACACTTTTAATGTTTTAATTTTCCCCCTCTTCTTCGCATATGACATTGTTAATGTTCCTCGTTTTGAAATGCTACACATCACAGCGTATTTATGTGCGAGAATAATAATTTTTAAGAACATTTTGTCACCTCGATAAAAACCAAACACAGATTGGTTTGGAGCTTATGTTCGGTCCTCTATATCAACTTCAGAGGTGATAACAAAAGCATTTCTTAAACGGAAAATACTTCATCTTAGGTTATAAATGGCAAAGGAAACTAAAAAATGCTGATTTTGAGAACAACCGAACACAGATGGGTCAGGAAGCTTAACTTTTATGTCCTCCATGTCAGAACGTTCATCAATTTTGAATGAGTGAATCATTATATGTACATTTTAAAAAATATTACACAATATCGTTTTCAGATTCGTCCTTTTCTATAGCTGACCTATTGCTGAAAAACGAATTGACATATGTTCATTAGAAACAGCCAAAATTGCACTATTAATTGTTTCTGCTGGTGGTTGAGGCCTTTTTTTGTTTCCTTTGCTCCGTAACATGGTCCGACTGCAACGTAAAACCAAATGAATTGAATTTATTATTACACTTTTGTGCCTAAGGGCGTCCTTAGGTACAACAGTGCAATCATAGATGAACATCAATTGTTACATTGAACATCAGATGTTAATTGTGAGATATCTGTAGGAATGAAGAATTCACCTTGAATTAACTACATTCTCTGCTAGTAAGTGTAGTTCTACTTCAATTTTCCTACGGCAATACTAGTTATTATAAAATTGATGAAAGAGAAATGCAGAAACTTTTACTTTTGACTCATCAAATCATTTAAATTTTCATGAAATCACGGAAAGAGCTCACACTACAAAATCGTTCCCTTGAATTAGCACAAATGGCAATAGCAATACAGAGAAAATGACAATCCGAAATTTCTCTCACACACTCCTCGAAAACATGCTTTGCACTTAAGTGCATCTGTTCTAGGTACGACAGTTTCCCCTATATGAGAAATTAAAAAAGATCTTTGTCAAGTGTATTTCCTGAATGGAATAAAGTAAGGCTATAAATAATTATCTCTAACTCGATGATACATACCCATGCTCGAATTCAGTCCTGTTGGGTTTGAGATCGCAATCATGATATCCACCGCCAATAGTATCACAAATATTTGCTTCATCGTCATAGATGAGGTTGTGCCGGAAGCAGATCTTGTCTTCGCGGGTGCAGGGCACGGGGCGACCGATGAGGGAGTCGTTGGCGAAGTAGCGCTTGTAACCACGGAGCCCCACGGGGGCGGATGAGTTGGTTGGGGGGACACAGGGCCCCGGATCATCTACAGAGGGCAAAGATGACAGCCCTTGATCCGCCACCGCAACTCCCCATGCAGTCAGGACGAGTCCTCCTGCCACCACACTCAACAGCAACATCCATGGGATGCTCATTGCAGAATGCATTTGACTATTTCTTCGAGCTGTGAACACGAAATAGTACGAAAGTAATTTCATTTCTAGTCATTGATGCTCTTCAAAATAGTACTGTTAGAAATTTTAAAGTTTGTTTAGTTTTTGTAGTGTTTTTTCACATTTAATTTTTTACTAGGAAAAATATTTTTAATTGTAATAAATGTTTGATTACAGACAGCTTAATGATACGGCCACATTTTGCCACAAAACGGTGTGACTTTTATTAAATTGTTAGTTAAGTTAGTTAATGCCTTATGTTACGTGGTGAGACTCGGACTATCGGGTCCGCTCTTCCGTCTGACCATGCAAATTTTGCTACGCTCCTTTCATCATCTAGCGGTGAAAGGAGGTATCATCTTAGGCGACGAAACAGGCAATATGAATTTAACTTAGAGGCTTCTTTTAGGCTTGGGGATCTTTTACATGCAGTAAATCTACTACATGAGACAGGCGACTTTACGTCCCCTCCGAGGGCGTACAAAGGATTTTTCGCCCTTAAAAATCCACATCTCCGATCGGGTTTCAACCCGCAAACTTGGGTACAACTGCCCTGTACGCTACCCGGTATACCACCGAATCCGCGTTATTCCACCGAAATTGATCTGGAGGATAATTCTAGCGGCCGTTTCTCCGACCAAGAAAATGTCAGAGCAGTACCCTAACCAACGGGTCACAGACCGCATGCGATATTTCCTTTCTCTTCCTTGTCATATCCTCACCCCATAATTACACACACTCTTACACTTACATGCCGGGAGACCGGTTGGGAGCTTAGAGTTTGTTCCGGCTGGGGCGGTGCCCCGCTAGTGGGAGATACCTGGCAGAAGGAAACCCCGCTAGGCGACGGGCAGGTCGGGGCCGGAATTCGCCATCCAGCGAGGGGAGATCGCCACCCCCTCTCGAGAAAAACATGCACTGCGCTTACGGGACTAATGCCCTTACCAGTTTACGCGCCTGGAATCAATATAAATCAGTTATTAAATTGATGCCAATAAAATAATTAATTTAAAAAAATAATTTTTGTTTTGGTTGTCTTTAAAATTAGATGATACTACTCTTGTATAAAAGTAATTTAAAATTTGAATACACAATAATTCTACCCTCACTGGGTGCAATTGAAGGACGCATCCCGTTATCATTCTAGTCTACGTTTTCGGCTCTTATCACGGTTTCTCCTTTCTATCGGTTGTAAATATTTTACAATGTTGTGTACATTTTGGGATGAAATACAAAATGATAAGAAATGAACAAAAAGCTTCATTTGGCCGTGGAGTGGTTATTATATTGCTCATTCGGATATTCAAGACTCGATACCTCGACCATCAACTTGAACTGGTTTTATAGTTATCAATCTTCTGATATGGAAATAATATTCAATGTGTGATTTTGAACTGACGGAACTCCTCCGGGAAAAAGTAAACATGCTGCACTTACCAAACGAGCGATGTGCTGAGTTCGGAGTCAGGATGTACACTGGCGCTGTGGATGCAGCGGGGCCAACACGAGGATGAAACTCGAGGTCAGAACAATCTCCGAACCACTGGTATCCACCACATAGCCCTCCGGGCAAATGGCTGGGCTGAGGAAAATCTCCAAGTCACTCTTTGCTGCTGGAGCGGCCAGGTCGCGAGGTGAGGTAGGTACTCTCGATGGAGATACTCCCCGGATAGAGTGTACCTCCGTGGACTAACAGTTTTGGTTCACTATAACAGAGGTTCACTATATCCGATAACGCGAAAAAGTTTCCGAACACATCAAATTCAAAATATTTCATAATATTAGTTTCTTCTGAAAATAATAGTTTTTAATAGTGACTGTTTTGAACGGTTTTTATTAATACTTTTAAAAGTTCTATCTCCATTAGTTCGTGATTTCTCGTCAATGAATTCTACGGTGCCCTAAAGTCAAAATATTTCAGTCTTTATACGCTTAAATGATTTGCACTGTTGCAGCACTTTTCTTCATGTGATAAATAATAATAAATTTCATTAATTGTTTTACAGTTGTTGAGAAATATGACTGTGCATCAAATACATATTATCGTCTTTGCCATCACACACGTTTTATTTTGTTCTGGAACAAAGTCCTAACCAGATGGGATTTCACTAGTTTTCATCACGTAGTCCGCGCCGATTAAGTCTTTGCGGTCGTGAGACATGAGTCCATAGATAAGTTGAAACAATGTTTTGATACTTTCTCTCAGTCCCTTTTATCGTCGAAAATGACACCAAATTAACTCATGTGTCCATCCGCCTGGAAAATCTTAGTGTTTCTGGAATTCACGCTCCTGAGGCGACGACTTATTTTCGTGGAAGGTGTATTTTCTGTGTTCATTGTAGTCAATGTGGAGAGTTTACAAAATCTGCTCTAAAATAATTATCAATCTCCCTTGTAACCTCAAGTCTCCAACGCCAACCGAAACATTCCCACCCGTACGAAATTGAAACACTTGGCGTCAATGTAAAAATGCTTAATAAATCCTGTATATACTATTAGTGTAATCATGAAAACATCACGAGTAAAACCTTAGGGGTGAGCAGGGAAAAACAAACTACAGAAAACTCTGATCGCCTGTAGGTGATAGCTCTAGCAGAGGTCCCCCACTTTTGGGAGAAGATAAATTGAAAAGTTAATATTCCTGAAAATTAAAACTCGTAAAATTAATAAAATGTGTTAATTGACTAGCGTATAAGTGAATTGTGTGATATGTAACATGTAAACGATGTAAATTACAAGTAAATATGAGAATGAACGTTTCCAGCAAGTGCACAGACTTGTGAGGCAGTTGATGAGTGCAAAAATAATGTTTTGTACTTAAATTGCATTTTATGCTGTATATTGTAAATACATATAATATCTCATATTTAATTATATATGATATATATTAATTTTATTTGTAAATATAAACTACTAATTTTATATCAATATAAAAATGACAGATGACATTAAAAAATTCACTGATTACATAAAAGTAAGTTTCATAGCAAGAATTGCCGTTATAGGCCAGAACAACCTCCATGTGCGTATGTGTAGAGTTACCATATGTCCGTATATAGCAGGACATGTCCGTATATTTAGCGAGTGTCATGGCGTCCGTAATTATTTTCCAAAATCAGCAAATTGTCCGTATTTTCGTGTTACAAATAGCAATTGTCTTTTCAAGCGTAACAACGTAAACTAATGTTTTTCCTAAAATTACATTTGCTTACTTTCTTTACTGCAATCGTTTTCACATTAAGTTAGTGCAAGGTGTGCCAACGTTGCATTGTGGTTCTTAGCACGTTAAATATAGAGTGTTTCTATTTGTCTGGGTTTCGTATCACTTCTTATCTTGTAAGTCGTGAACGTTCATTTCTACAAAAATGTTTGATTTCACAACAGAAAGAAATGTCATCACTTTCACGCGTGGTTTGAACAAAAGTGTATCAATTTCTGCAGTGTGTGTTTGGTGTTCCTTTTATGGTATAATGAAGAAAATAGGAGTACATTTACTGTTTAGTTGGAGGCAAAATACAATAAACTTCAAAAAGTCTTGAACTGCTGAGGAAGCAGAGTGTTTAGTTTGTAAATCTGGAACGTAGTACCGGTAGCGGTAGCTCAGTGCATCAACTGATGTCACTGCAGCGCCTCTAACCGGGAGGTCCTAGGTTCGAGTCCTGACGGTGGCAGGATTTTCGACACTAGCTTTTCAGCTAGGTCGAATTCAGCTGCTGTCTGGAGGATAATTCTAGCGGCCGGCTGCTCTGATCGGTAGTTTTCCGTGGTTTCTCCGATCAACACCAGGCGAATGCCGGAGCAGTACCCTACCAAACGGGCCACGGACCGCGCGCGATCTGTCCTTCCTCTTCCTTGTCCTATCCTCTCCCTTACACACACACACACACACACACACACACACACACACTAACATGCACTACACTACCACATATTTCGGGAGACCGGTCGGGAGCTTAGAGCTTGTCCCGGCTGGGGCGCTCCCGCTGGTGGGAGAGTCCTGGTTAGGGGAAAGCCCCACTAGCCGACGGTAGGTTCGGCGCCGCCAGCCATCCAGCCATCTCGCCATCCAGCGGGGGAAGATCACCGCCATCTCCCGAGAAAAAACACTGACTGGACAACTACACTGACGGGACTAATGACCGAAGTAGTTGACGCGCCCGGAAACACGAAAAAATTAATCAATCAATCAATCAAGGAACGTAGTACGTATCGTATTTACCGTTGTTTGAATTTATCCTGCTTTTGTCCTGTATTTTAAACTCATTTGTTCTTCTTTACACCCCTTCTTATCTGGTAACACAATGTGTAAAGATCTTCGTAAAACATATGGATATACAGTATTCATGGATATACAGTATTTGCTGTCGTACCTTTTTCCACAGATCTTCCTTCTGTACGATGTAATTGCACGGATTCAGCTAGTTATTAAAAAAATGAGGAGCAATTTAGAGAAATGTTCAGAAATTTATTAGGAGATTCAAAGATAAAGGAGCTCTCTCCAAAATTAACGATGGGTTTAAAATTTGAGTGGCCGTGAGATAAGCTAAATTTATCTAGGAATATACGTTTTGGTGAAAATCCTTTGTAAGTTTTAGGCGTTAGTATTGTTCATGGAAGGATAGGCAGACGATCGGGCAGGGTCGTTTTAACAGCTTTAGGAGCCCTTGGGCGTACGTTAATTTGGGGATCCCCTATTCTTACTTTCACCAATCTCCTCCCGCCAACCAATATAAAGGCAGGTTTGTTAAAGAAAACTAAACTCATAAGTTGGGAACGGAATTTAGTATTGTAATAAAATATCCAAAATATATATTATTTTTTACCAAAACACGTAATAAAAAAAGAAAATATGTAAAATAAAAATTCATTATTGTGTTTAAAATTGTTCGTTATAAGTATTTTCCGACCATAGAACGTCGCCGATCAGTTCTTAAGAATTTTGAGTGGCTGAAAGTAGGTTCTATATCTACTGAAGTAATTGTACATTAGACTTCACCATATATAAGGATTTTATTCGAAATATAAAATAAGTGCATCGTATGCGTTACAAGGTTTGTGATGAGCCAATGTAGAAGTGAATAGTAGTACCGTGTAGCGAGTGATGGATCCCAGAGGAGATTAGTCAAGGGTATATATCCCACCCTCCAAATTGAGCAACGCGGTATGACAATTTTCTGTAAAATATATTTGTTAGTTTTCGATCGAGTAACGAATTTGCTGTTTGAAACATGAGCAAGTACGTGGTTGAAATTACTTTAGTTCATAAAAAATCCGCTCATCCTTCCCTTTCAAGTACGCAGTAAGCGGAGGGGGAGGGGTAAATTTGACAATTCATAGCGTAGATATGGTGGTAATAGAAGCGCAAAAGCATTACCTTTGATTTGTAAGAAAGATGATTCCGTAACAAATATTGCAATCGCGCATCTGAAATGTTCCGTTTTGACGTATAAATATATTAAAATTTAGCGATATATGTAAAGAAATGTGTCGTAATGTGTAAAATATGTAAAAATACGTAATTATACCAAAATATGTACAATAAAAGTAGTTCAAATTATTTCAGAATATTTTATAAACTTTAGAAAATGTAATTGAATGCGGGTATCTAGTTCCTGTAAAAACATGTAATTGCATGGAAATACGTTCCCTATCCATCACTGAGTGATATTCTCGCATCAACCAGCCACATTCCGTATTATAAATATAATCCAATGATGCGGGCACCTCACTCTCTTATGCTAATTTCGTACTTATAGTTTAACCATACATAACTTTTTACATGGATTTTTATTTTTTATTTTTTGAAAAATATTGTATTAAATATTTATTTAAGAACTATCCGGAGCCTTGAATATTGAGGGACCTGGGCCCGTGTTAGGTAGTTAGTTAATACCTTATTTTACGTAGCGAGACTCGGGCCATCAGGCCTGCTCTTCCGCCTGGCCACGCAATTTTCGCTACGCTCCTTTCACCATCTAGCGGAGAAAGGAGGTATTATCTTGGGCGACGAAACAGGTGGATCTCAGTTTTGCTCAGAGGCTTCTTTTAGGCTTCAGGGTCTTTTACATGCAGTAAATCTACTGCATGGGACAGCCGGTTTTACCTCCCCTCCGAAGGAAGGCACACGAAGTATTTTTTCGCCCTTAAAAATCCGTGGATCGGGATTGAACCCGCAAACTCTGGTACAACAGTCCGGTACGCTGACCGTTATACTACCGAATCCCGTGCCTTTACAGGGGTCTGAGATCGTGTGAGACATTTTGAAAGTAGGCATAGTACAATTTGTCGCAGAATTTCACATACTATTTACAACGGTTATGTAAAAGTTAGGGAATATTTTTCCAAATATGAAGGTACAGCCGAGAGTCAATCATTAGGCACCAAGACAACGTTCTGTGTTATAAAGGGAATGTGCAACGAAAGAAAGTTGCGGTCGACCTAGGAGGAGAAGCGACAATTTCGGTTGTATCAGATGAATCTTCATGAAGTGGTGGTGTTACAAATTTACATATATTCTCGTATTTTTGGTAACTATAATTCCATACTATAATATTGCGACTTTATTCTGCTAACGCTTCAACTATCGATTGAAAAAAATCTAAGCGAACGGAGCGTCCGAGATTCGAAAGAAAGTTTGTATCTTTATTCCTTGAGAAATGTCAGAAGTTTAAATGGATATGGCTTTCTGCTCAATAGCAGAATAATCAATTCAATAATTGAGTACATTATGCCATATTCTTACTTGTTAAAAAAAGACAAAGAAAAGAGTGTGGCTTAATAACCCGTCTGTAGGGAGATGGGCATGATTTCACTTTAAAATGTTAATTTCGTATTTAAAGATTTTAATTGGTACAATTTTGATTGAAAGCCAAGATTGAAAAACTTTTGGAGTTACTATATTCTGGCCACCTTACAGCATTTAAGCAAAATCTGACAACTAAATGTATATCTATTTCGAAAGGAGAGAATTACGCACACGCGTGCTTATATTTAAACACCATACATATGTATCATATTTTCATTTCTATTTGTATGTATGTTTCGTTTCTAAGTTTTACAATGACAACGAATCTAAAAAATTGCTTATTTCAAAACAAGGAGTTGTAGCATTCTTACCAAACGCCACATGTATAGCGTGGAACTGTCAATTTTGATTCATTTGCTCTGTAGTAAGTAACTAATTTCATTAACTACTGTGTTTCAGGTACGTTGGTGTTTCTTGATAGAAATGTACCTGCATTTTTAAGTGAGTACAAAACAATGACTATAATTTTCAATTCTCTGAATTACATGTAATGTTCACTTGTTCAGCAAACTGTCATTTTGGCTTATTCTTAGGAGGATTCTTCTATAGCTTTATATTTTTTCTAAGGCGGCCGTTGCACTTATGGTTGGGCGATCTAAATTCCCCAGTGACTACGTCGTGCCGGGTTTTGAAACATGCTTGCTTCACTAAAAAGATCCGAAGGGGTCGCCAGCCTTCGATATCTTTAGTTGAAAAAAGAAAAGTTTTGACTGACCCATCTGCGTGTCTCCGTGTGCCCCCTCCTTTTTCAGAAGTCGACTGCTGCGTTGCGGCTGCAATATTTTCTTTCGCAAAAGAAGGCTTTTGACCATCGTATCTGACTGACAGATGTGGCTCAGAGCATCATCTGATACCATTGCAGAGCCTCTGACGGGAGTTCCTGGGTACGAATCCCGACGGTTTCAAGATTTTCGACTCTAGGGAGATTGCTAAGTCGTGTTCAGTCGCTGTCTGGAGAAAAATTCTAGCGGCCGTCTGCTCTGATTTCTTTCCGTGGTTTCTTCGATCAATACCAGGCGAATGCCGGAGCAGTACCCTACCAAATGGGCCACACCGCGCGCGATCTTTCCTTCCTCTTCCTTGACCTATCCTAACCCTTTACTTACACACACTTACACTTACATGAACTTGACTACCATACATGCCGGACACAGCCGGATACAGTCGAGATCTTAGAGCTTCTCCCCGCTGGGGTGATGCCCCATTGGTGGGCGATACCTGATTTGAGTAAAACTTACTAGCCGCGGTTAGGTCGACGCCGGATCTCGCCATCCAGAGGGGGGAAGATCACTGCCATCTCCCGCGATAAAACTTACACTAAACTTACAGGACTAATGACCTTAGCAGTTGAAGCACCTGGACTCGCTTGTCAGTCAATCAAAACCAGCGTATCTGTGCGTCAAAAACTTACAACTGGATGCATTTGACGGAGTTGATCGACTTACAAAATCGGGGAGGAGGTTGGTGACTTACATATCTCGGGGCTGCGCTCACAACCTCTTCGTCTCCTGAGTGTTGTGACCGGGCGGGCGCGCATTCGCAAGTCCCGCCACCGAGCCACGTATTGGCAGGAAGCGCGCGGGCCGTCACGCCAGAATGGGCGGGCAGACTCGCCGCCGTTCTCGGCGGCAGGCCCAGCCGGCGAGCCGCAGCCCCAAGGGGGTATTTAGCGGGCCCCCTCGCAGCAAGCAGACAGTCAGCAGGGAAGTCGGGATCCAGACAGCGGAAGCAGAACCGTGGCGGAGGAGCGCACACGGGAGCAGCGAGAGGCAGTGGCGGAAGACCTACCGCCCCTCTCTTTCTACGCCGTATAGAGACGGCGTGACGGCCGGCCTAGTGGAGGCGCGGGCCCGGAGCCTGAGGCACATGGATCACCGCAGCGGCTGTACCCAAGACGGGACGTCAGCCGAGAAGGCAAACAGAGGGGAATATTGTATCAAGAGAATTTGCCTTGTATGTAAATGATGAATAAATTATGTTTTTACAAACACAGTGTTTTGTGGACATAACAAAGAGCGTGGGCCGCCACCACTGTCTGGGCACACGGCTTCCTGGAGGGCCTCGGAAGCGGCGCAGGCTAGGAGCAGTTGAGCATCTGTGATTGTGTATGTTCACTTTCAATCACATTCGGGTAAAAATATTTAGGGCATGTTTCGGCGAGTCGCCGTTGACCATTTCCTTGTAAGAGACTAATGATGTTCGTGTTTTAAGTAGGTGTTCTTTTTTAAATTGAATAGTATTTCAATTGAAAGTTCGTGCAGAGAACAGAATATTGCCCCCAAACCCTGAGAAGGTAGTGAAAGGTAACCAGAGAATTTAGACAATGATAAAGATGCAATGGTTCTGTATATCCATTGCCATTGAGAATGATTACTCAACTATCGTATTGTGAAATAACACAATAAAAGTTTCTAGAATGTGCAGCACTACAGAACCTTTTATATAATTGAGAAAACGGCTTTGAAATTTACTCAGCCTTATTCATGATTTTACTGGACAAAAATATATTAGTGGGAATTTTGTTCAATATGGTAGTTCAGAAGATTAGGAAATAGGGTAAGTTTGCTCAGACGATAATTGGCGATGGGAGGTGCCATTCATGAGAATAAGATAAACTTTGGGATTCTAATGAGACCAATTTAAAGCAAGAAAGCAATATTCATGAAAAATGTTTTGAACAGGAATTTTTTGCTGAAATACAAAATGAATATAGTTAAACATTTCTCTCTCTTTATTTTTAAATACAATGATTTGAAACAATATTCAAATTCGTGATTATTTTCATGAGAATTTAGAATTAAATAATACAAAAGTCATTAATTAATTTTACTGTACACGTTTACGGTGTTTGATATAAGAAGAACGGATAATATAGCGCGCCAGAAAAGTCTCTCTGCAGTAGCACCTTTTTGGTGAGAGTGCTTGCAACAGAAATTATCTTTGTAGCACGAGCTGTGGCTTGAAACATTAACTGTGCGCTCACCGCAATAATAACAGATGCTGGAAGTGTTGTCCCCTTCACTTGTTTTCCAGAGATCTGGTTGCTACCAACATAAATGCAGATTTTAATAGGAGGTCCTGACTCGGCTTGTTTCCGAATGATTTTCCCGGCGCGCTGCAGTAAAAATTCCTGTTAACACTTAAGTGGGTGCGCGGCCTACAGAGTACACCACGCTACATTTCTGAGATTTTATTCTTAAAATTCCAATAAGCAGAAAATGCCGGGACCTAATATCCTACCGCCAGTTGTTTCTTTGCTGATTGTGAGTCAGTACGAATTTTTCTTTTTGTTGAGTAAGCTGTGTGCGAACTCTCTTCCTTTTCCCGTGCATCTAGGTGTACTGTGTACGCCTAGATATGTAATTTTAAATTTTTCATTTTCACAATAGAAAAACTACGCGTACCACTAGTAGCGCTCTTTTAGATACAAAGTTTGGGATGGAATCACTTTTGGAAGAACAGATCGACGACGAATCGTCAGATAATGAACAGGAAAATGCACAAATATCCGATCACGACAGTAAATCTGAAGAAGACATTCCCACGTCACGCTGTAGTAGTGCTAGCAATAGCGCTAACCATGCGTTATCTCAAAACAGCGGAGAATACTTTTCTAACATAATTTTCAAACAAAATAGATCTTGCCACAATTGCAATTACAAGAAATTAAGAAATGGAAAAACGCCCTTGGAAAGGAAATTTTCCTGAACACAAAAAATATTTTGAAGAAAGAAAAGTAGCTAATAACGTGAAAGATGAATTACCTGCATTCATGACTTTCATAGACAATTTGGATGAAATACTTGTGCACACGAATAAGAACTTCATGCAAAAGAGATTTTCTGGCAGGCTGGAATCTTTATTCATCAACTATTTTTGCCTGCATTTTTGTTTACTTTTTTTAATGTTTAATAAGAAAATGGGTGAATAAAATATTTTAGTGTAATAAATACTATATTTAGAAGTATTGTTTGCTCAACTTCAAGCAAATTAAATGGCATACTGTGTACACCGCCCGCCCGTTAAGGGCGCCTGTTTTTTTAATTATATTTTATTTTGCAATTTGTTTGTGAACAAACATTTGGCCAAAGTCAGTGAACTCCATAAACAAATAGGAAATTTCTTCAATTTAAAAACAAGTGCTGAATTAAATAGAAAAGAACAAGTAGCAATATCTGGAATCCGAACTGGACACTGCAAATTGCGTCATATCCACTTATTTAACAAAAGCCTTCCTCCCACCTGCAACCACTGTGACAACTCCACTCTTCTTAATTTAAACCATGTAATTAACCATTGCCATCATTACAACACTCTTAAACAACAAATTCTGCAGGATGACTCATTTACCTTAATTTTGGAATCCCCTATATAACAAGAAAACATTCTTAATTTTTGCAAAAAAAATTCAAATATTTACTGATATATAATAGTTATTAACTATTGTCAACAATTTAAGAAACCATGTCAATTTTTGTTAACATATTTGTTATTACTGTAACTAAAACAACCAAATGTATTATTTAATTGTCGCTAATGACAATCGCTGTTGATGCGACAATAAATAAACTAAAAAACATTTGGCAAAATTACACAGATTTATATAAACAAATTCATGAGAGGAGTAAAATACCATGACCGTACTCCACCAATGATACATTATTAATAAAAATTAACTATTAATTATAATTTCTGAAATGAATTATTTAAAGTCGATATGGAAGGTCTAAAGTATGATGTCGTTGAAGTCGTCTGGTGGAGTCTCTATTGTCTAGTAAGTTGATGGCTTGGATATTCGGATGGTTATGGAGTCTTTGTAGGTATTTTGCACTGGTATTCTTGATTTCTTCTTTTATAGTTGGAATCTGTAAGTCTTTGTGTAATGTTGCATTCGTTACGTACCAGGGGGCATTTACAAATTTTCTTAAGGCTATTGACTGGAAGCGTTGTAATATAATAGAATTTTGATCTGTTCCCCAAAGTTGAATTCCATATGTCCATACTGGTTTTAATATTGCTTTATACTCAATTACTTTGTTTGCGATACTTAACGATGATTTTCTTCCCAGTAGCCAGTTTAACCTTCTAAGTTTTAGATCTAATTCTTTTCTTTTATTCTTTATATGCTTTTTCCATGTGAGTCCTCTGTCCAGGGTAAGTCCGAGATATTGTGCCGAGTCATTTTGAGGAATAGATTGCGATCCGATTTTTATAGGTGGACACGTTTCGTGCTTCAGACTGAAGGTGACTTGGACAGACTTCTTGTCATTGATCTTGAGGGGGGGGCCTACTTCAGGGTTAAAACTCCGGCTGAGGAGGTTTATCAACAACACGATTCCACACGTCATCCGGCTCAGACCCACAAGAGTCTAGGATATTTGAACTAATGATAACAACGCGAGTAGTGCGAGAATCTATTGCGCATTTACCTGCTTCCAATTTTGGATTAAAATATATGGCATCAACATCATAAATAACATATTGACCCAACGGATTCAGTATTATTATCCCTGGAGCCAGTATTTCAACCTTCCTGTTCTCATGACATTTACCGTTGAAGGCCATGCGTTTGTAGCCCGTAGGGCATCCACCTCGCCTGTGGACACACGTGCCCTCCGCCCGCCCTTGAATAGCTGCTTGGAGGTCCAGCGCCACCACGTGGTCTTCTGCACACGGCCCCTTTTTAAGAAGATTGTGGCAGCCCTCGTGTCCTGCAACAAATACCTTCCCCTCCGAGAAGCACACGGATTGATTAGATTCGCACTCGAAAGGACCGTTTTGTTTAAAGCCTTCAATTGCAATCAAGGGGTTGTACAAGAAAAAAGCACGTTGTGCTTTGTTTGGGAATCGAAGGTCGGGAATCACACAAGAACCTTCTTCTTCCGGTTGCTGGACTGTGATTGGTGTGTCTGGCGCTATTCGGCACTCTTGACCATCGACGGGATGACGAGTAATTTTGGCCTCTGGTCCGCAGATGACGTCACGGACTACTTCCTTGTCGTAGCAGACACCGTCGTAAGCCATGCGGTATCCGGTAGTACACGGATCTATACAGGAGCGACAGTCGCCGACACTATCCGGACCGACATCGGATCTAAAGAACAAAGAGAATGATTTTGATTGATTGATTGATCTTTTTCGTGTTTCTGGGCGCGTCGACAGCTTTAGTCATTAGTCCCGTTAGTGTAGTGCATGTTCTTTCTCGGGAGATGGCGGTGCTCTTCCCCGCTGGATGACGAGATCCGGCGCCGACCTACCGTCGGCTAGTGGGGTTTCCACCTAACCAGGACTCTCCCACCAGCGAGGCACCGCCCCAGCCGGGACAAGCTCTAAGCTCCCGACCGGTCTCCCGGAATATGTGGTAGTGTAGTGCATGTTAGTGTAAGTGTGTGTGTAAGGGGGAGAGGATAGGACAAGGAAGAGGAAGGAAAGATCGCGCGTGGCCCGTTTGTTAGGGTACTGCTCCGGCATTCGCCTGGTATTGATCCGAGAAACCACGGAAAACTACCGATCAGAGCAGCCGGCCGCTAGAATTTTCCTTCAGACAGCGACTGAATTCGATCTAGCTGAAAAGCTAGTGTCGATAATCTGCCGCCGTCAGGACTCGAACCTACGACCTCCCGGTCAGAGGTGCTGCAGTGATATCAGTTGATGCATTGAGCAACCGCTCCCGGTGAGAATGATTTTGATGACCTCTCCTCAAAAACGTAAGCACAATTTTAGAAATTAATGCAATGAGTTTATTAATTAATACACAATTGCTACTAAATGACATATTCAAACGGCAAATCTGAAATCTAAATTTATGTGCTTAGATATATTAATTCGTAAACATTGTACACACTGGTTGAATTTTACAGTGTAAGCTTCATTCAGACTCATTCTATTTTAGAAAAGAACATATCTGTGGAATATGAAGGATATTTCCCAAACTTTTGACTTCGTGGAATGTTAGTGAAATAGGCACACAAACAATACATATTTCGACTGATTATAATTTGTATATTTATAAAAGAAAGAAAAAAGAAAATTTCCCGGCCGGTAAAAACAAAATATATAGCTTCCATTAAGAAGAAGACAATTCCAATCCGTAGTGGAGATCTTGAAGATATTTCAGATGTGCTTTAAAATGACGAAAGTTTTGTTCATTATTTTAAAAATATTAAAAAGTTCCCAAAAAATAAGATAGAAAAGTGAAATAGGCATTTCATTGTTTGATGCGACAGCATATTGCCAACTGCATTAGTTTAATGTCTTGAAAGTTACTGTATACTACTTGGTTTATTTGGTTAGAATTTATTAATTTATATTATTATCTGCTCTAATACATATATGTAATATCAGCTTAAAATTTGGGCTCTTATCCCTCATCATATCCTTCTAGCAACCGACAGCTCTAATCGGTAGTTTTCCGTGGTTTCTACAACAAATTCCAGACGAATGCCGGAGGAGTGCTCTAAGAAATGGGCCAGAGGTCAAACGAGGTCTTTCCTTTGTCTTCCTTGCCCTATCCCACGCCCTTACATACACACATAAACCTATATGAATGAATGCCTTATTTTACTTGGTGAGACTCAGGCCATGAGGCCTGTTCTTCCGTCTGACTACGCAAATTTCGTTACGCTCCTTTCACCTACTAGGAGAGATAGAAGGTATTACTTGGGCGACGAAACAGGCAATTTGAATTTAGCTCAGAGGCTTCATTTAGGCTTAAGGATCTTTTACATGCAGTAAATCAACTAAAATGGGACAGCCGGCTTTACTTCCCCTCCGAAGGAAGGCGATTTCTTCGTCCTTGAAATCCACGGTTTGAATCGGGTTTGAACCCGCGAACTTGGGTATAACAGCCGGATACGCTAACAGTTGCACCATTGCCGCCGCAAATGAATAACTTGTACGGGACCCACAACCAACTTCGGAGCCCAGAAACACAAAATCCATTCTTTCTCAATGAAAACAAGTAATGTATTTACTCTTACCTCATCAAATCTGTTCTGTTCACTCTAAGTCCGCAGTTGTCGTCCAGCTCTGATAAAGGTAAGCATCGATCATCAAATGGACTAAAGACGAGGTTGTACCGGAAGCAGATCTTGTCTTCGCGGGTGCAGGGCACGGGGCGGCCGATGAGAGAGTCATTGGCGAAGTACCGTCGGTAGCCATGAAGTCCCATAGGAGCGGACGAGTTGGTCTGAAGTGTGCTGGAAGACACGTTGAAATCCTGCGCTGATGTACCCCAGAGGCACAGCAACCCCCATGCCGATATCCAGCACAGCAAACTGAGTGTGTAACTCATTAGGTTGAGTATCTTCCGAATCTTCAAAGAATCTAAAAATAAAGTATTTCTATAATTGTAAAAATAATTGAGTTCGCAATTTAGACCAAAATGTTCTTTTGGGTGTTTATGTGCGCCAAAAGTGTTTTTTTTTCTTAGGTCTGAAAGTCTGTAACAAGACTACCGGCGAAACAGTACAACTTATATTATAAAATGAAACTCCTGCAATCAAAATGGCAAAACCTTACGACAAGAATTTTTTTATATTGTATTATAATATATTTTTTTTGTGAAATATCGTAGGTTCTGGGCCAAAAGCACATATCTAAGGTTTAAAATATTCTCCAACACATCTCGAAAGTGATGGAGAATAGGTAGAGGAAAGGCAACGTAGCGATTGTAACTCGTCTACAGCATTGCAACACGTAAAGTTTCTTAACTTCGTTTGTCGGCGATGCGCACTGTGTGATTGCTACATTACTCGGATTGTAACATACAATAGTACTGTGAATATTTTTATTTTATTTTCTCTCTCATCATAGGTCAGGCATCTCAAACCGCGCCCGCACGAGCTACTTGCCCATTTTCCTGCGAACACGGGCAACTTCCCCTGACTCCGAAATCATTTCCCCTCCAAATATAGAAAGAGGTGAATAGACGCAAGCTGAGACGATGCGAGGTTTGGTTAGGTTTGGTTTTTTCGTGTTTCCGGGCGCATCAACTGCTTTCGTCATTAGTCCTGTTAGTGTAGTGCATGTTTTTTCTCGGGAGATGGAGGTGATCTTCCCCCACTAGATGGCGAGATCCGGCACCGACCTACCGTCGGCTAGTGGGGCTTCCCCCTAACCAGGACTCTCCCACCAGCGTGGCACCGCCCCAGCCGGTACAAGCTCTAAGCTCCCGACCGGTCTTCCGGGATATGTGGTTGTGTAGTGCATGTTAGTGTCAATGTATGTCTAAGGGGAGAGGATAGGACAAGGAAGAGGAAGGACAGATCGCGCGCGGTCCGTGGCCCGTTTCGTAGGGTACTGCTCCGGCATTCGCCTGGTGTTGATAGGAGGAAAACTACGGAAAACAGAGCAGCCGGCCGCTAGAATTCTCCTCCAGACAGCGACTGAATTCAACCTAGCTGAAAAGCTAGTGTCGGAAATCCTGCCGCCATCAGGACTCGAACCTAGGACCTCCCGGTCAGAGGTGCTGCAGTGACATCAGTTGATGCACTGAGCTACCGCTCCCGGTACGGTGCGAGGCGCGGAATAGTGGCTTCATACGTGTTTGACAGCCAAGATTTGAGTTATGGATATATTCTTTACGATTTATTACCATTTAATATTTGGTTTCTTTTTAAATTCTGCCTTGTATAAACATTTTAGCCTAGGGGTAGCAATACGTTTGAATCGCTAATTCTTTTCTTGTTTTTATTTTGCGTTGTGTTGTGTTATTAAAACCTTCAATTATTTAGTGCATTTAGCAATATTGTGAAATAAATCAACGAGTGTCTATGAGTCAACAATTCTCGTTTATGGGCAGCGCTTTTAACAGACAAATCTTCGTAAATGTACTAACCTGAATGTAAAAAGTTAATATTATTATATCACTCTTAAGTAAACACGATTACAAAATCACGATACTGTCAATTCAAGGTGTTTAGTTTTACTCTCAACTGAGAATTTGAAATCTGACTGCTGTATTTTAATGGATCATCACAAAAAGTCCTAAAAAAGGTATTTATGCAAAAATAGGCATTTATGCTAAAATAAGCAAAAATAAACATTATAAAATTCCGTCAAATGTCATCATTCGTCATAATTCGTGGACATATATTATCAGCCTTTAAATAAGTTCTCTAGAAAAAAAATAGGCATTTCCCTAAACATCCGATGTCTAATTATGATTTATTTAAAAGAAGTTGGTGTATTTTTCATGTTTTTATATCTAACTCAATATAGTCGTCTTCGCTAGAAATCTGCATAGTATGTGAATCTTCCACAGTTCCTCCATGCATTTGAAATTGTTGTGGGCAGCAGATACTAGGAGGAAAATCCCTTTAGCATTATTGATAACTAGTACACGTCGATCATGTACAGAATATCCCCGCGTGCATTAAATCGTGATCTAAACGAATAAAACACACCAATTATTATAGACAAAACACTGGAGAGGTGGCTCGGGGCATCAATTTTGATGCCAATATAGTGCCTCTGACTGAGAGATCTGAGGTTCGAGTTCCGACAGAATTTTCGACATTAGCTTGTCAGATAGGTCGAATTCAATCGCTGTCTGCAGGAGAATTCTAGCGGCCGCCTGCTCTGATCGGCTTTCATCATTTTCCGTGCTTTCTCCGATCAACAGCAGAGGAGTACTACCTATAGAAACGGAACACGCGCAATCTTTCCCTCCTCTTCCTCTCCCTATCCTCTCCCCTTACATACACTTACACTCCCATGCACTACACTACAGAAGTCGGGAGGACAGTCAAGAGTTTAGAACTTGTCCCGGCTGGGGTGGTGCCACGCTGCTGGGAGATACCTGTTACGAGAAAACTCCTGTAAGCCGTCGTAGGCCTTATCGGATCTCAGCAGCTAGCGGGGAAAAATCAAGGCCACCTTCCGTGATAAAAACATGCACTTCACTTACGGGACTAATGTTATTAGCAGTTGACGCGCTCGGAATAACTAATTAATCATACATGAATAGAGTGAAACATACTGTAAATGTGAAACATACTGTAACATGAAGTGAGTGAAACATACTGTAACATGAAGTGAGTGAAACATACTGTAACATGAAGTGAGTGAAACATACTGTAACATGAAGTGAGTGAAACACACTGTAACATGAAGAGTGAAACATACTGTAACATGAAGAGTGTGAAACACACTGTAACATGAAGAGTGTGAAACACACTGTAACATGAAGAGTGTGAAACACACTGTAACATGAAGAGAGTGAAGCATACTGTAACATGAAGATAGTGAAACATACTGTAACATGAAGATAGTGAAACATACTGTAACATGAAGAGAGTGAAGCATACTGTAACATGAAGATAGTGAAACATACTGTAACATGAAGAGAGCGAAACATACTGTAACATGAAGAGAGTGAAACACACTGCAACATGAAGAGAGTGAAACATACTGTAACATGAAGAGAGTGAAACATACTGTAACATGAAGAGAGTGAAACATAATGTAACATGAAGAGAGTGAAAAATACTGTAACAAAAGAGTGAAACACACTGTAACATGAAGAGAGAGTGAAACACACTGTAACATGAAGAGATTGCAACATTCAATCCTCATCAACTAGTAACTATGAAACTGGACTGCGTAACATGCTGTAACATGTTGTAACATGAAGAGAGCGAAACATACTGAAATCCATACGTACCTGTTTAAACGGAGCGCAACATTCAGTGATCCTCACAGCATCAACGCAAAGTAGCTTCTAAGACAAGAACACCGACTACGTTGGCCGAGGAAACTGGACTGCGTGCAAGAAGACCGGTTCCCTATGACGGAGCTTTAGAGGAAATTGATGGTTGCGAACACGCCCTGATGACGCATATCTTGCGGAGGAAACTGAGATGTATAAACCAATGGGCTCTCACTTCAGATGTGCAAGTTTTACCTTGCGGCAGAGGGAAAAGACCTTGAGCTCAGCCGCGGGCAGAATCCCAACACAAAGGAGACGTGCCTAGCAGTGCGAATGTATCTTTTCTCTCTCTCTCTCTCTCTTCTTTCTCTTTCTGGGTCGCTCTCCGCGGTTGCGTTCTCCGTGTTTTTCACTGTCTGTATCTCACTATATCTCTCCGTCGTTCCTCTCCCCCTCCTCTCTTCCCTCTCTCATTTCCCTTTTTCTCCATCATTCTCTAGATCTCTTTATTGCTATTCGTTTCTCTCTCATCTCTCTCCTCTCCTTGCCTTTCTCCATCACAATTTTCCTACTTTCCTCCATCTTATATCCCTTCTCTCTCTCTTTTTGTCTCTCTCTTTTCTCTCTCTCTTTCTCTCTCTCTCTCTCACTGTCTTACTCTTTTCTGTTCTTACTTTATCCTTTACGTACGTAGTTATGTAGAGACAGTTGCGCCTGAGTCTCGCCACGTAAAACATAAGGCATTCATTCATACGGTTTTGATGAACGTTTCTTTGAGGCTTTTTGCCTCAAATTTTATGTTTAAGACCCTAGAACGCTTCGCATTGATGTTATATAACTATATAGATTTCAACAAAGCTGCTCGTTCATTGTGGGTTGCATTTGACATGAATATTTATATGCGTTCTTTTCCAACAAATTATTCATATGTTAAAAGTTAAAGTACAATTCGTCAAGTCTCCGAGAAATTCTCTTTCTTTAGATCTTATTTAAAAACATTTGTTGTGTGTGAGAGCCGTAAAACTCATCTAAACTACCGAAATAATGTAGGAGAGAATTAGATGCTACATTTTCTCCAAACAATTACACCACCCCAGTTCTGTATTTTACAACTCTGAAGCGAGAAAAATTTTAGATAAACTATTTTAGATATACTACCCTTATTCGCTAGAGGCCTGCTAATCTTTATGAAAGGTAAAACCAGTTTTGGAAACTAACCCATATAAAACAAAGGAAACGTTCGAAATCTTAATGAGAAATGATTAGAATTGAAACGCATACTGATGTGTGCAAGAATCATCTGGTTTAAGATCTTTATTTATTCTTTAATACATGTTTATGATACAAATTAAACATAACGATTTTTGAATTGAAAACCACTCACAGAAAATGTATGTATTCTCGGTATTGGGTACATACATGGTATCATACAATCAAATCGATGGTACAACAACAGGAGCGCATTATTTGTACTTTACCGCATTATTTGTAACAGCTATGCAATATTAGTAAAATTCTACATGAACCTGTAAAGGTGTTTCCAATCAGCCAGAACTTTTTCATCGCCATCGGTTTCTAACTGATATCTAGAGCATTTTGACCATATTTAAAAATCCCTTTCAAGAGCTGGAAACAAATTTACACCTTCAATATTGTTTTTGGAGAAATTTGCCTAAAAACTTAGAAATTTTGCAATTTCTAAATTTCAGATTTTTCAACGAAAATGAGACGAACCATGTTTTAAGAGACCTTCTTCTTATAACTATTTACATCGAGGAAAAGTTCAAGGAAACAGTTCCTAGAAAATTTCGAGAAAAAGGTAATTTTTTTTATGTGGCTTCATGTAAAGTACTGCAAAAATTACAAAACCCGTCACCACCTCACAGGACCTCACGTATGCCAGATCGATTGGAGAATACCATTTGTGTGGAAAATTTTCTGAACTGTATAGGCGCTAGCGTGGGCCACGGACACGCAGACAGACAGATGGTCGGACGGATGAAAACAGGCAGACGGCCCGACCAACAGTAGTACTAACGGACAAATGATGGAACCGACGGACGAACAGTCGGTTGAGCGAACAGCAGGTTGGCCAGACAGAAAGACTGACGAAAGGATGGACAGACAGACTGACTAAAGAACGGCTACACAGACAGACAGACAGACAGACAGACAGACAGACAGACAGACTGACGAAAGGACGGACAGACATACTGACGGAAGAACCTACAGACAGAGACTGGCTGACGAAAGCACCTATAGACAGATAGATTGACTGACGGAAGCACCTACGGACAGACAGAGAGACTGACTCACGGAAGGACCTACAGACAGCGACTGACTGACGGAAGGACCTATAGACAGACTGACTGACGGAATGGTTTACAGACAGACTGACTCACTGACTGACTGACGTAAGAACCTAGACAGCCTGACGGAAGGACCTAGACAGCCTGACGGAAGGACCTAGACAGACTGACGGAAGGATCTAGACAGACTGACGGAAGCACCTAGACAAACTGACTGACTGACGGAAAGACCTAGAGAGACTGACTGACGGAAGGACCTAGACTGACTGAGTGATGGAAGGGTCTACAGACTGAGTGATGGAAGGGTCTACAGACTGACTCAGTGACGGAAGAGTCTACAGACAGACTGACAGAAGGACGGCGGGACGGGAGGATGGAGTTACGGACGCACGCGAGGTCGAATAGTCGGAAGGACGACCTGAAGGACCCCGGGATGGAAGGAGGGTCGCCCGGACGGACGGAAAGACGGACGGGCCTGCGGAGGAACGGACATTTTGCCGTCAATCACTGTTGGTGAAAATCTTGCTTACTATTTAGATGCTAGCATTGTTGTGACAGACGAACGGACGGAGAGAAGACGCACAGACGTTTTGCCGAAAACAAATTTTTGTATATCAAGGATCCACAAAATGTAAATTCTGACTACAGAACTTATTGAAATAAATAATTTTCTACGTGTAAGGACAAGATTCATTTCCTTTTTTGAAACAAAAGCCCCACAAAGCGAGTTTTTCCAACAACAAATTACAGGTTTTCTTTCTCAGCATTTCAGTACTTCTGCTATACTACGTACGGAGTCACAAGAAAAAGGAAGTTTAAAATTTATAGCATTGGCAGTTGATGTTCATTAAGGACTTCGTAATTCTCACACTTTTGTTTATCATTAACGCCGCAGGGAGGATCGAGCGCTGATTGGCCAGCGCCCAATGCTTTTCGGGGAATGAAAAGTAAAACGCATAAGCTTTCGTTTAAAATAGGAGAAATTTCTAGGACACCAAAGGAAGATACAATATAATTTCCAAACTGATCCAAAATAATATCTCCAGGAGCTTCTAATGCAATCTCCCTGTCATCGTGGCATTCCCCGTCGAAAGCCATGCGCTTGCAGCCCTTAGGGCAGCCGCCTCGCTCGTGCACACACGTGCCCTCCGCTCGCCCTTGAATAGCTGCTTGGATGTTCAGTGCCACCACGTGGTCTTCTGGACATAGGCCTTGCTCAAGAAGAGGGTAGCAACCCTCAAATCCCGTAACAAAAACCTTCCCCTCTGACAAGCAGACGGCTTGTGCTGACTCGCATCGGATATTTTTTTGTGTGAAATTCCTTTCAGGGAATTGAGTTTCAAAACCTTGAATTTCACTTAACGGATTATGATAAAAGACTCGTCGTTCCCAGTCCGGGAATCGAAAGTCGGGAATCACACAAGAACCATCTTCTTCTGGTTGCTCAATGACGATCGGATTTGCTTGTGTTACTTGGCACTCTTTATCACCGAAGGGATGTTTTACGATATTTGCCTCTCTCCCGCAGATAACATCACGTACTATCTCCTTCTCGTAACAGTTGCCATCATACGCCATGCGGTATCCAGTACATAGGTCTCTGCCTGGAGAAGCGCCGAAGAAACGGCCAGATCTGAGGGAAAAAGGAAACAAAATCTTTATTATAGATATTAACATACCTAGGAGTGTTATCACTGCCGAGACCAAAAGTTAAAAATCGAGGCCTAGCGTAGCGGAGCCGAGATTTTTAATTTGGACGAGGCAGTAATAATACTATAACATTTCGTGGATGTTCAGGATTTTATCGGTCACCATAAAATTTCACAAATTATGCAAGCATTTACGACATTACTGCGATAGTAAACACAATTCTGTTGCTGCGGCACGCTAGTAAGATATTGTGAGGTGTTGTTTGCGATATATCTACATATACGATATTCGTAAAGGGGAGTTCGAGAAAAATGGATGCAGATGATTCTTCTGAACATAAAGAAACGACATTTGTTCAGGAAATTGGCGCGTTGACTTCCAGTGGCGACACCTTTACATTGTCAGTAAATGCTATTACCGGAGTAGTTTCATTTGATGAAAGTTGTGGAAAATGAAGTTAATTTACATAATATACATTTTTCTAATTGTACTATTAATAATATTACAATTAATATTAATTATTCCCCAAACCAATTTGTTTTGTATATCACCATGTTTTTTCCTTAACAAACATTTGACTTACGATGAATCAATGATTGTTTATGTTGCTAAGGACGTTAAAACTCGTTGCTAAGGACGTTAAAACTCGTTGCTAAGGATGTTAAATTTCTTAACATACAGATAGGTACAAGTCCACTTAACAAACATGCAGGGTTGCAGCGTTGCATGTTAACAGGGGTTAAAGACATGTGACCGATAAAATAATTAAAAACACTATTGATGCTGTAGAATGGCTCAGACTTTCCGGGCCTTGTTAGTCTTCTAAACTTGTCTAGTTTAGCTTTCCAGGACAGTTTTACTTTCTTCCCTGCTGCTTTCTATCGGCGTCTAGAATATAATTTTTGTTTACGTTTTCTCATTTTCTTTCGTTCCTCTAATAGTAGAATACAAATATGACTTTAAATTATAGGAATTTACTGTTCTATACGATATAGAAGAGTAGAAATAGTCCACTAAACAAATGTTCATTGAAATATTTAGTAAGTATTGTTCTTGAGAAACTATATTCGAACGTTTCTGAATATGCGTAATTTTGACCTCATAGAATGGGTTTGAGTTTTCGTGAAACTTCATCAGAAATCAATTAAAGAACTTGGGATCGTAAATGCAATAATACACAAACTAGAGGTGCTACAACATAATTCTTCGCGTAAAATTGAGAACGGTTACGTAATATTATAATTTTGCGTAATATTGATGCCAGCACTTGAAATAGTCCAAACCAATTGATATGAAGTGCCTACTGTGGATATCAATTATTAGGATAATCAAGAACAGTAGCCCTTTCTTACTACCAAAGAAACAGACTTGAATAAATCTCAAATGATACAATATTTGCGACACATTATATAAAAAGATCATTTAACGTATAAATTAAACATCCAGAACTGAAGGACATCAATATATCACTTTATATTTATCACGGTGTCATTACGATTACATTTTATTGTTTTTGTCAATAAACATTAATTACGGTGGCATTATGTCAACCTACGGTGTCATTACAAAAGGTACAATTTATACCAAAAAATATTCTGTATTTCTTGGATGTATATTTTTCCCGATGTTAATATAATTCAATGTACACTTTATTGAACATAGTGACTTTATAACTTTGCCGGTTTTTTTAAAATTTCGTTGCGCCCTTAATCCTATTTATCGACGCAATGCGTCTAGGCCCCTGGTCGAGGGTTGAGCGCGAAGTAATCCTCCATTAATATCGGTTCTTTTGTATTCCAGAGGACGCTGTATTTTTATGTCTCGTCTTGTCTCGTGTAGTCAGTTGTCAAAGAGGACCGCCAGGTAGCATCTCCGCGTACGCGCCTCTTACTTCACGCGCCCCTGCGTCTCTACCCAGCGGCCAGAATTGGGAAGGAGTTAGGCAAGGGGTAGGGTTTAGGACACTACACAGTGGTTGGACTAGCCCTTGCGAAGCGGTCAAACTGGTTTTGTTGAAACAAATTTCACATGAGATTCGACGGGAATCGAACCCAGACTTCAGTGGCGAAAGGCTAGCGACTTCGCTATGTGCCACGAGCAACCTCGTTTAGTTAGTAAAGACTCTTAGACTATCGCTCTCCCATCCTCGTCGCTGCCCAACAATGAAATTCTCAGAATAACTTCGCAAACTGCAAAGTCCAAGGCTGAATGGCAACGCCCCGTGAAAGATTATCTTAACACTAGATAAATAGCTAACCCTATATTACCAATAAATTAATTCAATTACTAATTACTAGATAATTAACTAAACAACTCCTGCTACATAACTCCTTACGATTGATAACTCCTGAAAGATTCTGTAAAAGAAGTATTGGAAATTTGAAATTACACCATCGAAAATTTGCAAAAATACGCTTAACTACTAATATTTTCAAAAATATTGAACATAACATTTTTAAAACAACTAATTTAAACAGATATCACTCAATAAAAAAATCTCTATGATCAATATTGTACTTTTAAATGTAATTTTTTGTTATGTTTGTAATTTTCGAAATTCCAGAAAGTACAATGAAAATGAGACCAGCACCTGTTTCTTTACAATTTTTCCCTACATACGAGAAACAATTTAAAAGAAAATATGGAGCTCTTTTTTGCAAAAAATTAAAAATTTAATAAATTGTAGGCATTTCACGCAAAATTACACAAGAAGTACTCATATGTTGAAAAAATTGAACATAATCCATTTTAAAGATCTGTTTGTGATGAACAGATTTTAATGAGGACTTTTTTCTATCATCATCATTATTGTAGCTAACGGAAAACGCCGAGAAAAGTTTTGCATTTAACCCGCATTTTTTTTTCAGGAGTATCAACGAAAACGTGACCTGCACCATGACGTGCCATTCCGTATCACCACAAGATTACCTTATTCTGCTAAAGTGTACAGTAGATCAGTAGAAGTGCACAGTAGATCAATTGTTACAATATATCACAATCACCAGTAAATTAAACACTAGACACGTCATACGATAGCAAGTATTGATCTGTGTAGTTGCACGGTGGTAACAATTTACAAATTTTGAAACAGAAAAACGAGTAATGTTTTATTTTTCCTTACAAAAAGTGTTTTTGTTATTTACGTTAGTAAACACGCACTTAGTCCCTTAGCAACCAAACATCTAAATACTGCTTTAAGAGTGCGTCCATAGCAACGGCCGCTAAAATATTTTTAATGGACTCTCGATCATTTTAGCGGCCGTTGCTATGAACACTTCCCATACAGTTTTATCAATCTGCTTGCATTAGTAGAAAAACATTCAACTGTCTGATCACAAACAAAGCATCCAGTACCACCAACCCTTGCTACAGAAAATCAAGAGTAATGACAATTCTGAACTCGCGAAAGTGATAAAAGTTTATTTTTAATAAGCGATAAACTAAAATAACAAAAAATAACAAAAATCATTGTAATGTAACTCGTCCTCTATTAGTCTTTAAGGACTTAGCCGGAAGGTTAACTACTCGGCTTCGCTATCGCTCCGCCTCGCAGTTAACCTTCCGGCTGCGTCCTTAAAGACTCGTTTAGAGGACTCGTGACATAAATATCTATTAAGTTGGACATCGCCATGCACAAACGAATTTGAACGGAAATATATCGGGCACTTACCCCTGTTCGAATTCCGTCCTATTTACACTGGTGATCTCTGCTGACCAGCATTTGTTGGATGTAGGGTGGAAAATGAGGTTGTGCCGGAAGCAGATCTTGTCTTCGCGGGAGCAGGGCACGGGGCGGCCGATGAGGGAGTCGTTGGCGAAGTAGCGCTTGTAGCCACGGAGCCCCACAGGGGCGGAAGAGTTGGCTTGGGGAAAACTGGACGGAAGGCCAAAATCCCCCGCTGATACACTCCAGAAGCACAGATACAACCATGCTGACACGCAGTATAGCACACGAAATATGTGACTCATTGCGTTGGTTTTCTTCTGGAATTTTAATCAGAGTTTCATCTCTGAATATAAAATATTATTTAATGCTGTATACTGCCTGTCGCAATGTATGAAATGTCTAATTATTATAAACAAAATAAATCTTACTACAACAGATAAAATGGCTTTTCTGATATAATACGTGAACTGTCGATATGTCAAAACTCGTAAAACTAATACAGGCGTACACTAAGAAAATAGTCAAAATATTCAAAAGGCGGCTGAATATGAAGAAATGTACATAAAAGTTAGCTACATAGCATTATTATCTGGCAATGTAATAATGCATTGTCGGGCTGGTTATTAATCAAATAACACGAATACAATAGACTCTGTTAGCTATATGCAAGATAAATAACTAATTACAAAACATTGCTGTTTGCATGTCATTTACTATTGCAATAAGTAATGACCTAGTTGATTAATATGGTAAATCAGAAACAATCAGTTATCCATACTCACCAGTTAAATCCACGGAGTGATTACTGCACCGCTCTCAGCCAATGCTGAGGTGCTTCTGACGTTGGAACCTCGAATTCGGCTGCTGCTTACTCATCACCTTGAAACTGCGCTCTCTTTGCCTGCAGGTTCTCTCCGCGGAAACATTGCAGGCAATTGGTGGTGTGAAATGTCACCAATGAGAGCAAAAGGACTCACCTAACCGTCAGAGGGCACCTGACTTTGAGGCTTCGGGTCCTTGAGTGCGGTCCACAACAGCAAAATTCTAAGAACTCTGAAGTGACGTGGACAAATTGCATAGAACTTTATTATCCTCCTCTTTTCGTGCCTCTCAGCTTTGAACCCGCTGTCTTACTCTTTTCTTTGTGTAAGTAACAGTCAAATCACTATCGTTCTCTTAGTTGTCAATTCCTTCACGAAGGGCACGATAAGGGATAAGAGCCCAAATCTATCGCTGATTTGCCCTTGTAAATAGTTGTATTACACCGGAGACAATATTTTCTTTTCAATTTTTGCGGAAACATTGCAGTCAATTGGTGGTGTAAAATGCCACTAATAAGAGCAAAAGGACGTCACACAAATTTTTAAACGCTTTTTAACGTTAAATAAATAAATAAATACGTGCATACGGAATAATATACGCAGTATAGAGAAAGAAATGTAATATTGCGGTACGCCGTGGACGTTTTGGGGTCCTCTAGTACCGAAAAAATGTTTTCACTTTCTCGCTACGGAGTAGAGAAAGTTATGTAATGCTGTGCGAAAAAACGGCGAGTTTTCGGCATGAAAATCCTTACTACTACAGGGCCCTGGAAACGATTGATTGATTGATTGATTTTTCGTGTTTCCGGGCGCGTCAACTGCTATGGTCATTAGTCCCATTAGTGTAGTACATGTCTTTTCTCGGGAGATGGCGGTGATCTTCCCCCGCCGGATGGCGAGATCCGGCGCCGACCTACCGTCGGCTAGTGGGGTTTCCCCCTAACCAGGACTCTCCCACCAGCGGGGCACCGCCCAGCCGGGACAAGCTCTAAGCTCCCGACCGGTCTCCCGGAATATGTAGTAGTGTAGTGCATGTTAGTGTACGTGTGTGTGTAAGGGGAGAGGATAGGACAAGGAAGATGAAGGACAGATCGCGCGCGGTCCGTGGCCCGTTTGGTAGGGTACTGCACCGGCATTCGCCTGGTGTTGATCGGAGAAACCCCGTAAAAATACCGATCAGAGCAGCCGGCCGCTAGAGTTCTCCTCCAGATAGCGACTGAATTGGACCTAGCTGAAAAGCTAGTGTCGAAAATCCTGCCGCCGTGGGGAGTGGGAACCTAGGACCTCCTGGTCAGAGGCGCTGCAGTGACATCAGTTGATGCACTGAGCTACCGCTCCCGGTCCTGGTAACGAGAAAGCAGATAAATCCAGTTGCTAAATTAAGAAAAAATCCTCTAACAACGCCTGAAATCAGGTTTTTTTGACCCTACCGAGATATCCTCGCAGGGGAGAACCAACGGCCGAAGGGTCTGAGATTCCTCTGTGGGGGTTGGAGACGCCCACCCGAACCCTAGTTTCTCGGCGGTACTCACGTCGTTAGTATCAAAGTAGGTGCAGTTCGGACGCGGTGCTAACCTCCTGATTACTGATTGATTAGCGATTCCGCGCGCGCCTCCTGATTGATTAGCGATTCCTCGCGCGTTAACTACTAACGTCATTTGTCCCTTAAATGCAGTGCGTGTTTTCATTGTTGGAGGTGGGGAAGAGGAGGTAGGGTGGTGGTGGTGGTGGTGGTGGTAGTGATATTCCCCCGCTATTTGGCGAGGTCTGACGCGACCTACTGTCGGCTAGCAGGGTCTTCCCAAACGAGGCATCTGCCACCACCGTCCCAGCCGGGCCAAGCTTTAAGCTCCCGACCGGGCTTCCGGCATATGTGGTAGTGTCGAGCATGCTAGTGTAAGTGTGTGTGTGTGTGTGTGTAAGGAGAGAGGATAAGACAAGGAAGAGAAAGAACAGATCGCGCGCGGTCCGTGGCCCTTTTGGTAAGGTACTGCTCCGGCATTCGCCTGTTGTTGATCGGAGAAATCGCCGTAAACTACCGATCAGAGCAGCCGGCCGCTAGAATTCTCCTCCAGACAGCGACTGAGTTCGACCTAACTGACAACCTGGTATCGAAAATCCTACCACCATTGGCAATCACACATAGGCAACACCATGTGACGAGGATTGTATAAAAACGAAACGTGTGTACAGATAAATACACTTATTAATGTATAATCTATATATATAAAAGAAAGTCGTGTTAGTTACACTATTTATAACCCAAGAACGGCTGCACCGATTTGGCTGAAAATTGGTGAGCAGGAAGCTTGGAGCCAGGAGACGGACATTGGATACTGTTTATCCCGTTCGACAGCGTTCCTGTGTGAGAACGCACGTTTTTGCACGTTTTCGCGTGATTTCGCATGTTAGCGGTCATTGTTGCCTGTTGTAACCCATTGTTGTAACGCCGCACTGATAACAGAAGGCGATAATGATAGCCGCCTTTCGTTCGCCGTTATATCTATATATAGTGTTAGTTACACTATTTATTTATAACTCAAGAACGGCTGTACCGGAAGCTTAGAGCCAGGAGACGGACATAGGATACTGTTTATCCCGTTCGACAGCGTTCGTGTGTGAGAACGCACGTTTTTGCACGTACGCAGTGCAACAAGGATAGTACAGCCGGCCCGGTGGCCGAGATCGCTAAGGCAGTAGTGTCGTAGTGATCTCGGACCGAAGGGTCGCGGGTTCGAGTCCCGCCTCGGGCATGGTTGTATTTGTGTTCGTCCTTTCACCCCTTATCATCAATCACCATATCGTTTCATCCACATAGTTACCATACCGTTAACAGCAATAGTGGTCGCTAATGACCTTAGATGTTGATGCGACCTTAAATAACAAAAAAAAAGATAAAAAAAAGAAGGATAGTACAGTTTATCACAGTGAGTGTGACGCGAGAAAAAGATGGGACCGGCTGTTAAGGCGGAACAGAGTTCGCCGGGTCAGCTAGTATAGTATAATACTAGCGGGAACCCGTCAAAATTTGACAGTGAGATCTAAGATAAATGTAAAATACTGTGGCTAGACTAATGTTCTTAAATAGGAAGAAGAAAGAGAAAACTTCTCTTATTCAACGCTATTTTTTTTAAAATCTCTGCAAATATTCACTTTAATGGTCAGGATGATTAGATACTATGCAGCTCAAAAGCAATTGTTTTATATTAACACTTACACAATTGAACGCATGTGGTCGGTGACCAGGTGGCAACGTAATATCAGCACCGAATGATACAGAAGGCAGACTATAATTATATTGACTGATATTATTTCTGAAGTTTTTCGATGTCCCGTCATTTATAAACAACAATTTCATTTCTTCTGACATGTTGCCAGAAGGAAAACTTATTTTTCCATTTCAGCAACACAAAGTAATCTGGTTTGCAGAATTTCTCTCACACAGAAAGTACATAGCAGAACAATACAGACATTTCATAGATTTATGACCCAACAGTAAACGAAATTACTTGACTACTTCAGTAAAATCGAATAAAACGCACTGTCAGAATTTCTCACAATACACCACGAAATCAAATTGATGCAAACACAGTCACCATCAAAATGCAAATATTGCTCCAGAAACACAACTTAGACGAATTATAAACAATACACGCATCAAGCTATATCTATCGATATTGAAACATAGCCTTTGAAAGAAAACAATTGTCTACTGATAAGCGTACTATTAAAGAATTATTTAATTAATTTACACCGTAAATGCTGGTGAATCAACCCAAACAATAACTGATAACACATCTAGGGATCACATTCTTTCATTTAAAGGAAAAATAAATAAAATCGGTGAAGTAGAAACTCCAAACGAAGCCATTGCAGAATGCCTTATTTTTTTAAAATATATAGATAATGATATTTATAAAATCTGTACAAAAATTGGTAATTGGATTGCTACATTGTTTCCAAACCATTACAATATCCAAATATCGTATTTAAGAGATATCCAAATATTGTATAATGAGAAAAGGTTTCAGTAAATTACGCGATCCCTTATGTGTCCAAGCCTATATTCCTTATGTGTCCTGCTTTCTATAAGGTAAAAGCTTATTTTCGGAAACAAAATCCTACAAAACAACAACAAAATTATAATTTTAATGAGAAGGTTTAGATTTGAAAGGAGTGCAAGATACATGTGGTGTAATATCTTCGTTTTATTCTTAAGTAGATAAGCATCACACAAACTAAACATAAGTGTTATTGAATTAGCAACCATTATTAAATTATTAATTATTATAAATTAGTTATTCACCATACAAAATTGATACTACAGTACAAGTAAGATAAAAACTTTTGGTTTTTCTTTCTAAAAGTTGCAAAATTGCAAAATATTTTAAATTTTATGGTATCGGCATCGGAGGTTTATTAAGGACTTCGTGATGCTTACAATTACCCTGATTATTAACGCCGCAAGGGGGAGAGAGCACTGGTTCGCCAGCGCCCAAACCGGGGTAAAATGGGATGATGAGATGTGATACGCAAGCGTTTCTGTATTCAGAAAGTAAAATATGAAGAACAGGAAAAGTAGTTACAATATAATTTCCAAACTGATTCAACATGATATTTCGAGGAGCTTCTAATACAATCTCCCTGTCCTCGTGGCATTTTCCGTCGAAGGCCATGCGTTTGTAGCCCTTAGGGCAGCCGCCTCGCACGTGCACACACGTGCCCTCCGCTCGCCCTTCAGTGGCTGCTTGGACGTCCAGCGCCACAATGTAATCCTCCGCGCAAGGACCTCGCTTTAGTAAGGTGTGACAGCCTTTGTATTGGGGAACTAATATCTTTCCCTCAGAGAAGCACGCCACCTGAGCAGACCCGCATTTGAGAATTTTGATGGTGTAATTCGTTTCAGGGTAATACTGTTCGAATCCTTGAATTTCACCTAACGGGTTGTTATAGAAGACTCGACGCTTCGGGTCCGGAAATCGTATGTCGGGAATCACACAAGAACCATCTTCTTCAGGTTGCTCAATGAAGATTGGATCGGCTTGTGCCACTCGGCACTCTTTAGCACCAAAAGGATGCATTGTGATGTTTGCTTCTCGTCCGCAGATAGCGTCACGTACTATTTCCTTCTCGTAACAGTTGCCGTCATACGCCATGCGATATCCAGTACATGGGTCTTCGTTGGATTCAGTATTACCAAGAAAACGGCCGGATCTGAAGGAAAAAGTAAAAAAAAACTTCATTAAATCATTTGAAAACCTAGCGCTACAAAATCACACAGAGTTTCTGGCACTTGTTAGTTTTCTAATAATTTTAGCTTACATTGGCTCTTAGGTGTACCCCTCCTTTTGCCTAGTTGCTACCTTTCTGCGCCTTAAAGACAATTTTTAACATATTCTCGCTTGTTTCTTTCTTTCATTAGTAGAGTAGAAATATGTCTTTAAGTTATTGTATTTTAGTTTTCTATAATAGAAGGTGATCTAAATGCAAATGATGTTAATTGAAAAAATAATATTTGAATAAGATTATATATACAGTGGAACCTCGTTATAAGAGGCACCTGGGGGACTCGACATTTTTCCCTTATATGCGGGACCACTTATAAGTGGGAAGTGATTTTTGTTTGTAAAAAAATATGTTATGTCGATTCTTCCAGAATCGCCAAAATCATGCAGCCGATTTTCTCCAACATTGATATTCCTTGTTATTGAAACTCGAGGCATTTAGAGTTTGAAATGGATATTTCGGCTTCAGAGGGTTGGTTACATGAAACTTAAAAATAAAAAAAACCGCAAAAGTTTGCAATTATTTTCATGTCTTCCTACAACTACAATACTGAAGATGTAGATTTTTTCCATAATGAAATCTGTTTCTTAAAGACTTATCTTGAAATAAGAACATACGTTTTTGCAAATGTGATTTGTTTTCGGGTAGTTTTGAGTGAAATATAGGCAATTTGATGTATTTATTTTGTCTACATTATCTAAAGTAAAGCATCATTGTATTTAATTAAATCTCTTTCTCGCTCGGATACAATATATATTTCAGAGAGTGATCTTTTAATTTTTTATTTATTTAATGTCAAAGAACAGTTAAAAACTGTGTGAACATACTATGAGAAGTTTAATACACCCACTGTTTCTAGAGCTCTGAAATATTTGCCTTAACTCATAAACCCATTCATTTGAGTTTTGAAAACCGGTGGTAATGAGCGTTTTCGGAGAGAATAAATAAGAAAAACATTTACTACCGTTTAAAAACATTTATTTATCAAGACAAATCAGCCAAAAATTGTGTCTATTATCTCTCCGCAGTAGCACCTTGCTAGTGAGAGTGCTAGGAACAGAAATAATGTTGGTAAGACGAGCTGCAACTTGTAACAAAAAACAATTGTAAATTGTGTACTCGCCACGATCGTCACAGGTCAAGGACCTAGGAATACAGGAAGATGGCATAACGTCACAAACATGAAGCTACCTGAAGCCGTGCGAAATGAATTAATTTGTCGTATAAAACTCTTTGAACGGACTTTGAACTGCTTCCAAAGATGGTCGTGAAAACACGCCAGATTCCGAGCGCCGTAGGCCCACGAGCACCTTATCCGCCGAATTGATGTGCCCAAAACGCTTGTAGGCGTCCTCATGTTGAGATGTGTTATTTGTCAGCGATTAGCCCCATTCTCTCATGCACTTTTGTGAAAACTGAATTGCAATAACTTCAACTACAGGAGGTGCTATAGTTACCTAACTCATCCTATATATTTGCCGTGAATGCCTTGTTCTTTCAGAGCTTGCAAAACTGCGTTCAATACAATCACATGGTTTCTTAAAACCTGTGAAAGTTAAATATAATATCAAATTGAATTCTTTTGTTTTTTCTATTACCTGGTTTACTGTTTGAAGGTGATCGGTTGCAGAAAGTTTCCGTTTGAAACCTGCTTGTTCTGGTGGCTGTTCTCTGTCCAGAGTTGTTGTTAGCCTGTTGGTAATTATTTTCGAAAAATGATTGTAAGGTTTGGCAGTAAACTTATCGGCCTGTATTTGTTTAGGTCATTTCTGGGACCTTCCTTGTGAATTAAGTTGATTGTTACTAATAACCATTGTTTGTAGATTTTTTCGGTTTCCAGAATAATGTTGAATATTCTCATAATTGCAAAACCAATCGGTGGTAGGCCATTGGTAGATCATTGGTAGGTAATGTACTTGGGTTCTTGACGCCGAACAATTGGCTTACGACAAAGACGTCCGTCCGTATTCCCGTTTGACGTGTGCTAACAACATGAGCTTCTTAACTATTCATAGAAATATTGCCAATATGCATATTCCTCGATATTCTTTAGCTCAAGGCCCTATGAATTGGAAATGATTTTTTTTAAATTTTCGGGATACTTTACATGAAGTCTTTGGGACATTTTTAAACTAATTTTCTGAAAAATGTCTTCGAATTTCTCTATACGTTTGTTGGCTCATAGGCGACCAAATTATTTCAATTTTGGCTCCGTTCTTCGAATAGAATCGATTATAACCATTCTTTGGGGGCGAATTAGCAGCAAAGGGTATTCATTTCAAACGTCACGCGTTCGAGCCTTAAATTTCCCTAAAGAGCGCCAACTACCTTACAGAGAGAAATTCATTAATTTGTCGTATAAAACTCTTTGAACGGACTTTGAACTGCTTCCAAAGATGGTCGTGAAAACGCGCCACATTCCGAGCGCCGTAGGCCCACGAGCATAGACAACGCTGCACATTGTCACAATTTCGGAGAATCCAACGCTTTTACAGATAAAACGTGATGGAATCACGTTGTTTGAAAATCAGAGAAGCCGAGCGGTTCCGTGATGACTCGTCTCGGTCGTGGACAAAGCTGGTAATGCGCGCGGATCGACTGCACTGAAAGTCAAATTACTTGCGTGAGCTGGGTGTTACGATTCTGGATCGCTGAATGATCCATAAACCACCATGTTCGGAGCGTGAACTTCAATCACATGCACGAATTTTGAGAGGAAACCAGAAGGAAAACGATTTTCTTTCTCCCAGACACAGGTAGCGCTGATATTTTCTTCAATGCTTAATGACCCTAACAGCAAGGTATGCTAACAGTCTTAATACTTGTCGTTTTCAAAAATTCCCTTACGAGCAGAGCGCAGAAAGATGAATAACAGTTTCCTCAGCCCAATTTCTTCAAAAGCTCTCCCAATATTTCGCAGTCTCAACAAGATTTCTTGAAAGAATAGAGTGAATTACTCCTACAAAGATGTCATAGCTCCAATATTTGCTGATAACTTTGAATTTTCAAATGTTTTGGATCTCTTCGTACATTATTGAAAACAGATTTTTCTTAAATAATTTTTTTCCAACAATTAATTTAATTATAGTCACGTACGTACTTTTTTAAGATATTAGTTGTTTCAGCAATTTGTAGTGAAGTATAAGCGGTATTAAAAATAAGATTTTTCAAAAATATCTCACATTTTTTCTTCAATGTTTTGTACAGATAGAGCACAATGTACAGCATAACATGAGATAAACGAAATTCTGATGAATTTGTTTGATTTTTCAAAAAAATACGCAAATGAATTATTTAAGATATCACATCATTAATATTTAGAGATCATTCAAATCGAGTGGGGAGTATCAATTTTGAAGAAAATCGACTGAACGGTTTAGGTGCTTGTGTTGACCACGGTCGGCCGGCCGAACTGCAAAACTGCAGAACTGCCGAACGGCCGAACCGACGCACTTTTTGTCGTCAATCGATTTTTCGGAATTAAGAACCCACACAACATGAATTATGGCTACACCACGTGTTAGAGGACATTTTTCTAAATTTAGAAACAGGATTTATCCACTTTTTTGTTACCAGATCCCGGAAAAACAGTTTTTCTGGCGAAAATTCGCCGTTTCCGGCGCACGATTACATAACTTTCTCTCCTTAAGAAGAGCTTCACAAGGCTAGAAAGTAAAAAGAAAGGAAATATTGTCGTGTAAAAGAGGTTTAAAGCTCATAATTTCTTGATACTTACCCCTGCTCGAATTCCGTCCTGTTTACACCGACGTATTCTGTTGGTAAACAAAGACTGAATTTAGGGACGAAGATGAGGTTGTGTCTGAAGCAGGCCTTGTCTTCGTGGGTGCAGGGCACGGGACGGCCAATGAGGGAGTCGTTGGCGAAGTAATGGCGGTAGCCCCACTGCTCCAAAGGGACGGTCGAGTTGGTTTGAGAAGTTCTTGAGGAAAAGACGAAATCCCTCGTTGATACACTCCACAGGCACAGAAGGAACCATGCTGGCACCCAGTAACAAAGTGTGTGACTCATTGCGTTAGCAGCGTTCTGGAATTTTGAACAGATAGTTCATCCCTGATTATAAAACTATTATTGTATGCCATTGTTTTCAATGCTTTATTTACGTGTTATGAATAGATGAAATGGCTCATTATTATTTACAATATAATGAATCTTCCTTCAAGAGATAAAATGGCATATCTGATATAACATGTGTACGATATGTCAATATAATACTAATAGAGGCATACAATGACAAAATATGTCAAAATGTTCAAAAGGTTACGGAAATGTATATTAAACTTAGCGATGATAACACTATTTCCTCGTTATGTATGTACTAGGCACTCGCGTTTCCGCGGTCGTTATTTATCAACCAACTTGCATAGTCTGTTACTTACAATAAAATTAAAAAAACTATATACATTTGCAAATTTTTTTCTCGTTTGTAAACCTTTTACTAATGCAATACGCTATAAACTAGTTGCGTAATATGTTGAATTAGAAATAATCAGACATCTGCACTTACCAGTTAAAATTAGGAATGTAGTGTATTCACTGAACCTCTCTCAACCGTTGCAGTGTTGCTTCTGACTGAATCCGCCTGCCGCTTACTCGAATATCAAACTGACCGGTTATACCTGTTCTTTTTGCCGGAGCATGACTGGTGGCCTGAAATGCAGTGAGAAGTAAGGGAATGGGAACCGTAAGAGGAAAACAGATCTCCTGGCTACGAGTTGAGATCGTGAGTCCTCCTTGATATCTGGTTGGCACCAGCAAAATTATGTGAACTATAAAGAAATCTTATGGACAAATTTCGCATTATATTGTTTTCCTATCTTTTTCTCTTTTCCCATTATTCTATCTTATGCTCGAGGCTAAAGAGCTTGGAACCAGTTGCTAACGGAAAAACTCTAAGTACTACAAAAAGACATTATCGTCAGTGTACTCTATACCTCTCTTTCTCTAGTCCATCTTCCTCCCTCTTCATCTTTTTTTGTGTCCGTTTCTAACTGCCTTCCAATAATTGGTTCTCTCTATTGGATCTCAAGCTGTAGTTGCCAAACCTATAGCAGATGAACCTCAAGCAGTTGTTGTAGCAACTTGAAATTTCGTTCCACAAATATCTAGTTTACTGAAAAGTTCAAAATTTAATAAAAATATTTTTTAAATGGTAACTAAATCAGGCAACATCTTAAACGTTTTCCTTTACTAAGTTATTGATAAAGGATTACAAGATTTCAAAAATCACTGTTTGAAATTTTGAAAACTGACACTGTGATATATTGTGGGAATTCTGATGTGGTGTTGACGTTCTTATGAG
This sequence comes from Teleogryllus occipitalis, assembly GCA_011170035.1. Lineage (NCBI taxonomy): Eukaryota > Metazoa > Arthropoda > Insecta > Orthoptera > Gryllidae > Teleogryllus > Teleogryllus occipitalis. Next base: position 11,491 of record BLKR01005778.1, on the reverse strand, counting down.
AAGAAATGAAAGAGGTCATCTTCGTCAACATATTAGTTTTATTAAGATAGTCGGCTTTCGACGGCTTTGCCGTCATCGTCAGTTATATGTTCCTTATATTTTGCAATCATATAATGTGTCTTTCTTTATTGATATTTTATAATGTTTAATTTGAACTGCTACTAATCCTCCCGTTCATTTCTTTTTTTGAAATTTTATCTGCTATCTGTAACTAAAAACTTTAAATGTATCCATTCATTGTAATTTAATTTTCTATCTTAATTTGTATTTATTATAATTTTGTTAAATTTTCTGTATCTTGTATACTGACGATGATGGCAAAGCCGTCGAAAGCCGACTATCTTAATAAAACTAATATGTTGACGAAGATGACCTCTTTTATTTCTCACTGTGATATATTTCTGAAGGTATGGAAAACTACAAATATGATTCCAGTTCCTAAATCAGGTAGTGCCATCAGTAAATTGGACAACTATCACCGAGGCGCGCACCTCTACAATGTGCAAGTTAATATAAAAGTTTACAAACAACGTATATATTTTATTTTATTTTATGTCGCATCAACTACAAAAGGTTATTAGCGACAACTACAAAATAACATTAATATTTTTGTACATGGGAAGTTATGACATTTATAGGAACATTCACATTACATTATTAAAGTTTATACACATGTCTTATATATCCCCGTACAATTTTATGCTTTTCAAAAACTTGAGAAACCGATTGCATTGATCTTTGTCCTTTAGTACACTTGACATGTCGTTCTCAACTCCATGTCTCGTCCGGTCAGTCTCAAACCTGGGGCACAGAAATAGATGATTAACAAACATAGAAACATTACACATATTACACATAACAGCTGTTTCTCCTGTGATCAGATGGGCATGTGTGAGCTTGGTGTGACCTATTCTGCATCTAGTTAACACAACCTGGTCAGCTCTGCAGAAGAATGTGGCTGGATTGTAGTCATCATATTCACATATACTTCTTAATTTACATTGGGCGTTGTTATTCCATTCCTGTCTGTCCAATTCTTGTAATTTTCTTTTGATGTTGGCGTGATAGTCCTGTGGTATTATGGGAAGGTTACTTCTTTCATCAAGTTGTGACGCCTCTTTTGCAGATCTGTCTGCCAGCTCATTCTCCGTGATACCCACATGAGCCGGGATCCATCCAAAAACTATGTCTTTACCTTTAAAGTTCAAGTTTCTTATCATACTAACAATGTCTAAAGCTAGCGGGTTTCCTGAATAAAAGACATTTCCAATAGTCGACAGAGCCAATTTGGAGTCTGTTACTATCAAAAATTTACGTTCACAATCTTCGAGAATGTAGTCTAGTGCTGTGATGATGGCATATAATTCGCTGGACAGGACTGAGTACTTGTCGGGCAGTTTGGTTGATATTACTCTTGTTGACGTTACAGCGGCACATCCCACCAAGTTGCTACTTTTCGAGCCATCAAACAACGTATATTATTATGGCATCTGAAAAATTTAACTTTATAACCCCACTATAAATCTGACTTTACCAATCTATAACTCACCATTGAAGCAATATACAAAACAAAATTTGCAAATCATTACTAACCAACTCTTTGAAGCAGTTTGCCTCTAAATTCAACTAGCGGTGCTAGAACAACACGTACTTTCTCTCCCGTACTTTCATTCAAAATTACGCAAAAAGGAGACTATTTCCAAAAAATTGTACATGACCCTATTTCAAAATCTATTTTTAAGGAACAGATTTCATTAAGATAAAAATTTGTATCTTCAATATTTTAGTTGTAGGAAGACACCGAAAACCTTTTGCAATTTTCGAAAAATTAGAAATTTCAACGAACATAAGACTTATGTCATTATCTTAAACGTTATTTACACAACTCAACAACAAAATTTAAACAAAAACGATGCAGCCATTTTTTGAAATTCGATTTTTTTTGTTTCGAATTCAAGGTACCGACATCCGTCAGATTGATTGGGGAATATCAATTTTGCAGAAAATCGGCTGAACAGTTTTGTCGCTAGCATTGTTCGATGACTGGCGGACAGACAGACCGATGGAGGTTTTGCTGTCCTTCGACTTTTCGATATGAAGGATCCACAAAACTTGAATTCTGTCTACATCACGTTATTAAAGATTGTTTTCTAAATATAGCAACAGGATTTATCCACTTTTTTGTTTACTAGGGCTCTGTAATAGTTTTTCTGCCAAAAATTTGCCGTTTTTATCGCGCAGGATTACATTATTTTCTTTGTACTCCGTAGCGAGAAAGTAAAAAGCATATGACATGACATGGAGGAAACGTACTACAGTGACACTTAAAAACATAGGCCTCAGTAGTAAACTACGAATTTCATCAGTAAGTTTATGACTAACCGCACAATTCAAGTTCCAGTAAATGGTTGTTTATTAGATAAAAATTACAACCACAATGGAATAGCACAAGGATCTCTTTTAAGGGAAATCCTTTTCGTTTTAGCAATAAACGAAATTCCATGTCTTGTATCTCCCACAAAAAGTAATTTGGTATGTCATCTTCTATTCTCAATGGATCAACACCCGAGTAGCCCGTAAAAATATAATCAAAATTGATTAAAATAAAAGAAAAGAAAACTGGAATACAGAACAGTTAAAATGAAGAAAACAAACCTTCATTTAATAGGAGATAATACCCTTGAATTACAGCAACGTACGTCACTAAAAGAAGAACTGGAACCGGTATAATACGATTTAGGAATGTCTACTCTCAGATAACCCATGAACCCAATATATCAAATCTACTTCTAACATCTTCGTATTTTCTCGAACCACTCTCGATCCGTCATGTGACACAGAATTTTTTAAAGAAAAATAAAATAATATAAAATAATTTAAGATTCGAAAAATACTAACATTTTTATGAATTTACCCAACATTCTTAAAAATATTATACTATTGCTAAAAGACACAAACCCATGAGAAATGATTAATTGTTATAATATGTAAACTGTAATACAGATAAATGAAATACTGAAATTAGTTCATGGACCATTACATTGTTTGATGTGTCTTTACATAAATAAAAAATATTAATATCTTAATATTATATAATTGCAGTATTGTATATTTAAATTTTCGCCGTGTATATATTTCAGCAGTATGATGCATATTCTATACCCTGATTTTTGATCTGGTGGTTACATATCAGAACAGAGCAAATTAAACGAGATCTCGCGAGACTACAGTAACTCTGGGCAAAATAGTTTCTCCCATTGACAAAGTCTGTCGAGTAAATTGGATGGGCACAGATGGAATGGCTGGTTCATAAGGAGACTGAAATATAAAGTTTTACTACTTAGTAAAAATAATAAATAAGATTTTATTTCGGAATCGTCATAGTATAGAACAAGGGAGAATCAACAAAACGTAAAAGCTAATATTACACATTTGTTTTTATTACATGCTGAGGAGTACAGTCTTTGTACAGGCAGCACGACTAAACACACACATACGCATTTGTTTTAATTCTTGAATTCATTGTCACAAACACAAATTTTGCGACAATATGAAATGATTTTGTAGTCAATTATTGAAGAAAGTTACAATTATAAAATTAGTGACTTTTCGTTTTTGTAATGTATTATAACTTAAAATGTGTTATAATTTCAAAATAAATTAACACACGCGATTAATGATCTCAAAATATCATCATTCGAGTTCTGGTATTGGAGGTTCATTAACAACTTCACGAAGCTTACACTCACCCTTATCGTTAGCACCACAGGGCGGATCCAGAACAGGCACACCAATGCCAGATCCATCAAAATTAATATATATAAAGCAAACATTATTATTTATACCAGGAGTGAAACCTGAGAAAATGGGAGAAACTACAATATTACTCCCAAACTGGTTTAAAGTAACTGTCCCCGGCGCTACTATCCCTATATCTCTGTCCGCGTGGCATTCCCCGTCAAAGACCATGCGTTTGTAGCCCTTAGGGCAGCCGCCTCGCACGTCCACACACGTGCCCTCCGCTCGCCCTTCAGTGGCTGCTCGGAGGTCCAACGCCACCACGTGATCTTCTGCACAAGGGCCTCGCTTTAGCAGTGTGTAGCAGCCACCGTATCCCGGAACAAATACCTTTTCCTTAGAAAAGCACGCTGCTTGATCAGTCGTGCATTGTAGAGGATTTGGTCTGGAGGTGGAGTAAGGGTTATCGTTTTGAAACCCTTGTACATCGTTTAACGGGTTATTATAGTATACTTGACGTCCTACGCCTGGGAAGCGAAGGTCTGGAATCAAACAAGAACCATCTTCTTGGGGTTGCTTGATTGAGACTGGCGTGTCTAGCCCTAAACGACACTCTTGACCACTGAAGGGATGGCTTGTAAGATAGGCGTTTCGTCCACAGATGACGCGTGTGACGATTTCCTTGTTGTAACAGATGCCGTCGTAAGCCATGAGATATCCAGGACAGTGGTCTGGATACCTGACACAAGTACCAACAACTCGACCGGATCTGGAGACAAAAGAGAATAATTTTTATCCATTGCCTTTCAAAATTATAAAATTTAATTAAACGGATTACTTTCTTTCTGAGTCATTGCGAAAATATCTTGAAACGACTTGTTCGGAATGATATGAATTTATTTGGAAAATTTTGTTGGTAAATTTCCTTCTTATTGTAGCGTCGTGTCGCTAAAACAGCGTGGGCACGTGGCGCGAGGTGTGCACCGGATGCGTAGACAAAGGCAGAAGCTATGACGCACGGGGCTTTTCCGACAGGGTGTGCGGGCGTTAGGGCGGAGGCAATGGAGGCGGCGGGTAGCGTTGCGAGGGCTATTTAAGGGCCGTGAGAACAATAGCTCCTTCTTCTTGTATCCTGGCAGCAGGAGCGTAGGTCGTCCGTGAGAGGTGCGAACGTGCTCGCGGCGCAAGGAGCCGGCAGTTATTGTCGTCACTAGTGAGACATGTAGTCGGTCTCAGGGCAGGCGGTACTACGCACGGTGAAACATTTGGTAGTATGTTGCGGTGTGGTAGCCGTTGTAAATATCTCTCCTAGCAGTGGGGTCTATTTAGTTAGTTAATTGTATACAGTGCATTGCTTATTTGTGACTACGGTCTAAATTGTGAATAAACCTACTGTTATTACAACTCACTCTACTCTGTGTATTGATTACATCCATATAACGCCACATTATACTTACTACCACTAGCGTAGTGAACATGAATAATTCATGTTCAATTCGATTATTGGAAAGCGTTCAAAAATTCGACGACGAAAGTACTGCGGTAAAATTTGTTGTGAGGGTGAGAGTGAACTGTGATTTTTACAATGAGGTGGATTCTATAGACGGATAGGAATAAATATCAAGCACAGCTCTAGCAAATTATAGGTCAATATAGTCAAATTATAGAGCTCAAACTTAGGGTGCGCGTATTAACATATCATAAGTAAGATCTTTTAGTGATGTTCCAAGATGATAGGGCGCACCAGTGCAAAGAAGCGCATGTTCCATTCGCACAATGACACGGAACCAGGGCGCACTCGGTGCGCCCTAAACTGTTCTGACGATCGCGTCAGTGCAGTCCAGTGCACCAGGCTATTGTGAGGTTAGGTACGGGAGTTATCCATGCTGATTTGGATTCGTGTTGAAATTGTGAAGGCAATTGAAAATCTTCTGTCACGCAGGGATACTTCGAATGATGGAGTATAAGACATTTCTTGCAAACCATAATAAACTAATTTTTGTGACGGGATATAAGAGTGTTTGTTATTTAACATAAGATTGTGTTTTTCTTAAATTTAACCTTGAATAACATCATGTTAACAAATCCAGTGCCATTTAGAAACCAAAGTGTAGGTATGTCTCAATTTCGAAACACTAATAAAGTGAAAATAAAAATTGTGCCCCTTACAAAATCACTCAAATATATATGCCAAGAAATGTTTCTCGCACGCCCATACATACAACGGAAATGCTAATGCTAATATATTTATGGTTTTCAATAACCAAACAATTCTGCATAAGCCTTTTGATCTAGTATCATGTGTACTATATCGATCACTGGCAAATCTCGAAAAATGAAATTTTTGACACATACGCATTTGAAGTTTTCGTAGTTTTTAAATAAAGAAATCACACGTTAATAATTTATGAATTAAGAAGTAAGAATTGCTAAAAGACTTCATAAAAATTATAACAATGATCATAATTCAAAATCTTTTTTCAAGTTCCACCAGCGTGACAGACCAAGAACAGCTATCTATAATCTCACTGCGTAGCGCACACGCACTGACGCAGTTCCGGAATCCGTTTCATTCGTAGCTGCCCTTCACGCGTGTGGTGCAGCACTGTTGCGGAGCGATGACGTTTTTGCCGTGCACTAAGGTTGGCTTCAGTGCAACGAATGGAAAACGCTATAAGATTTGGACAGGTGGCGAAAACGTGTACGCAGTTTAGCGTCAAAAATCGTATAAATTTACACTGCAGTCTATAAATTGGATAGCTGGGAAAATGATTTAATGAATGAAATTTGTGAAATATTTGAAATAATAAAAAAATAAATTATCCTTATTTTTAATATTTCAAAATACAAATACAAAATTTCACAAGAATATGTGTAGGAAAAGTTAAATCAAGAACTCCCTCTAATTTTTATGTCCTGAGATAGAGCGTGATTCTAAAACTATCAAAATTCAATACGGCTCCAAAATTAATATTAGATGAGTGTTTCAATTTCCTAAAATGGTACATATTTATTTTGGTGTATCAGAGTTAACGAGAAAATATTTTTTGTCGATAAAATACACGAAAAACACATTTAACAAATAAGTGAAGTGCCGACAAAGATAAGACCGAAAAAATACTAGCTTAAATGACATCGTCAATGTTTAATGTTTAAAACTTTTGTCTGATAATGTAAAATTTAATGTCACTTACCTTTCAAATTCGATTCTGTTGAGCCTTAGCTCACAATCGGCAGTACCACCTCCTAGGGACTGGCATTTGTCTAGCTTGGGATCGAAGATGAGGTTGTGCCGGAAGCAGATCTTGTCGTCTCGGGTGCAGGGCACGGGGCGGCCGATGAGGGAGTCGTTGGCGAAGTAGCGCTTGTATCCCTGCAACCCCACAGGGGCGGATGACTTGGTCTGAGGAGTTCTGGATGAAGGGTCGTAACCCTTCGCTGACACAGCCCAAAAGCACAGCAGCAACCATGCGGACATCCAACAGAATGTGTAACTCATTGCTTTGAGTATCTTCTGAAATTTCAATAAACGTAAGCACAAGCACAATTATCATATGTAGTGTTGCTTACATGAAAACTATTTTTGCTATATTATTTTTCTCATTTTACTATACTACTTATTGTAGCATTCACTTAACCGCGATAAAATCTATTGTGTAAGAATTAGCCATATTTAAGTATTGAAATGTGATTTACTTAAATTGTCTCAGCTTTCTAGCACTTTAGAATTATTTTCAACAAAAGCAATGATGTGATATTTGCCAAGACCCTGTCTCGCAATTTCGCAATTGTCTTTCGTCTTGACGATGTCCTGGTTTAATTTACGAACAATAGTGTTACGATACTGACTGAAATCCATTTATATTTGTACAAGTAAGGTATTTCTAGTTATTTGAGTGGTTTCTCCGATCAACACCAGGCGAATGCCGGGGCAGTACCCTAACAAACGGGCCACGGACCGCGCGCGATCTGTCCTTCCTCTTCCTCTCCCCTTACACACACACACATTTACACTAACGTGGACTACACTACCACATATTCCGGGAGACCGGTCGGGAGCTTCGAGCTTGTCCCGGCTGGGTCGGTGCCCTGCTGGTGGGAGAGTCTTGGTTAGGGGGAAACCCCACTAGCCGATAGTAGGTCGGCGCCGGATCTCACCATCCAGCGGGGGAAGATCATCGCCATCTCCCGAGAAAAAAACATGCACTACACTAACGTGACTAATGACCAAAGCACTTGACGCGCCCGGAAACACGAAAAAATCAATCAAAGCTTAATCTAGTTATTTGATATTTATTTGTATTCCTTTACTTGACACACTTGGCGTTTCGCTGATGGCGTGTTAAAAAAATATACACGCAACATGTGCGCGATGTGATTCACACACTTTCACTATGATCGTCCTGGCTACTCTCGGTCAACAAATCGGGAGCGGTTACTCAAAATTGCCCACTGATGTCACTGCAGCGCCTCTGACCGGGAGGTCCTAGGTTCCCACTCCCCACGGCGGCAGGAGTTTCGACACTAGCTTTTCAGCTAGGTCGAATTCAGCTGCTGTCTGGAGGAGAATTCTAGCGGCCGGCTGCTCTGATCGGTAGTTTTCCGTGGTTTCTCCGATCAACCCCAGGCGAATGCCGGAGCAGTACCCTACCAACCGGGCCACGGACCGCGCGCGATCTGTCCTTCCTCTTCCTTGTCCTATCCTCTCCCCTTACACACACACTTACACTAACATGCACTACACTACCACATATTCCGGGAGACCGGTCGGGAACTTAGAGCTTACAGTCCCCACTGAGGCAGTGCCCACTTTGTTGGGAGAGTCCTGGTTAGGGGAAACCCCACTAGCCGATAGTAGGTCGGCGCCGGATCTCACCATCCAGCGGGGGAAGATCATCGCCATCTCCCGAGAAAAAAACATGCACTACACTAACGTGACTAATGACCAAAGCACTTGACGCGCCCGGAAACACGAAAAAATCAATCAATCAATCAATCAATCGAACAACAAACTCGACTCGTTCGTGAATCACCTGTCTTGCATTCTTGTGACGTAAATTACTAAATTACTATTAAATAATATGTTTGTGGGTGCACCACGATCATTTTTTTGCCTACCGCTAAGAGCAGATTGCTTCCTACTATAGTGGGGGGGAAGCCAGTAGAGATGCAGCAGAATATCTGATAGAATCGCTAGAGTTCAGTAGTGCGGCAGAACTAGTACCTAATAGAATCGCTAGAGGTCAGTAGTAGTCCGTAACACAAAAAATGAATCTAATGGCAATTCAATCTAAGATAAAATGAATGAAAATTATAGTATTTCATTAAAATGTGAACCAAATACATTAAAAATAAGAATCTTAAACACCGTGGTTTATATAAAATTGATTTTTTTCTTATTCACAAGGATTAGATAAAGCCTTGGCAATTGAGGGTATTTTGTTAGGAAGGCAAAATTAGATAAGGAATATACATAATCAAAGTTATTTGCACATACCTGTTATTCATGTGGAGTAATGTTCTCTGTGATCCTTCCCACGTCAACGCAAAGGAGAGACTGAAACAACACTGCTTACGTCAGCCGCAGAATTAAGATGGCGAGGCAGAAAACCGGTTCTCTACCCCGGAGCTTTCCAAGTGCAGACCGCAATTCTGGGATATCCCGGATGACGCGTTTGCCTCAGAGTTGGAAAATTGCGCGAAGGGAAATGACCTGAAACAGCTGTTATCGTCTTTAGACCATAGAGCTCATAACAAACACGGTTGAAGTATGTCAACTGAGGTAATAGCCTTAGTAATAGCCAAGATCTTTATTTTTTATATTAGACGCGCATGGATTAATACTTTTCGTAATACTGTCTTGTAAATATATCTGTATAATGCAACACAATCTATATATTTAAAAAAATAAGGTATTCTGCCTTATTTTTGCCTTCGTTTAGAGCTTCTACAGAACCGATAGTAGTATTTTTTCCTTCAAATGAAAGAATGTGATCCCTAGATGTGTTATCAGATATTATTTGTTTTGATTCCGCATTATTTACGGTGTAAATTAATTAATTAAGTCATTCTTTAATAGTACGCTTATGAATAGTCAATTATTTTCTTCCAAAGGGTAATTGTTTCAAAATCGATATACATGAGTCGATAGATGTCCACGATACTTCATGGTGGTGCTGCGTTATGTTTTGTTTTGATTGTTGAGATTTGTTTACAATTCAAGGTTTTGTTTCAGGGTAATAATTGCATTGTGGCGTAGACAGTTTTGTATTTGCGTTTGTGGTGAATTTTGTAGAGAACATTCGGACAGTGGGTTTTGATAGGTTGTACTGAAGTAGTGAAGTTGTTCACAGGTTGTGTCGAATTCCGAAACGTTGCCCACGCGCCCCAAAAGACGCAAACGCACATTAACTGAACGCAGGCAGTCAGCGTAAGTGTCGTGATAGTGAGATCATTTCGTTTTCTGCGTGGTCGTTGACTATGAAATGTCAGTTTTGTTCTGCTTTGTACTTCACATGCGAGAGAAATTCTGCAAACGAGTTTACTCTGCGTTGCTTAAATGGGAAAATAAGCTTATCTTCAAGCAATATACCTGAAGAAATCAAAGTTGTTTATAGGAGATGATAACACATCAAAAAACTTTTGAAATAATATCCGTCAGTATAATGGTGTTCTTTCTTTTGTGTCATTTGGCGCCGATATTGCATTGCCACCTGGTCATGGGCCATACGTGTTCAAAATTTTGGGAACTCCACATCACAGAATATCTTTGTTATACCCTGAATATCCAAACAATGCAACATATTGTGAACATTAGTCTGCGCACAGTATTTTACATTTATCTCAGATCGCACCGTCAAATTTTGACGGGTTTTCACTAGTAGTGGAATAAAAAGGTAATCTTAATGGCCGCCGGTCGTTAAGGAATTAATAGCAGCCGGCCATTTAGGAACCACGTGATCTTAAAAAAAAATTCTTCTTCTTCTTCTTCTTCTTCTTCAAGCATTAGAACTTTCGCTCCGTTGCGTCTCATTATTGGTCCATCCATCTTCTCTTGGGTCTTCCTATGCTCCTTTTTCCTCTGGGCTTGTATTTCAGAATCTGTTTTGGCATTCGCGTGTTTTCCATTCTGTCTATGTGGTCTCTCCATGCTTTCTTATATTCGTCAATTTTTTCATTTAGATAATAAATTCCTAGGTAGTTGCGTATCTCTTCATTACGAATCCTGTCTTTTCTTGTGACCTCCCGATAAAAACCATGCACTATACTTACTGGAATAGGGAACACAGTAGTTTCCGCCTGTGGAATCACTAACAATCAATCAATCTTATTTATATTTTCTTTGTTACATGAATGTGGTATTACGAAAAGTATTGAAAGACGTTGCCGATAATACAAATAACAGGCTTTGGTGGTTATACAATTCGGCTAACACCTCGGTTTACAAACTTCAACAGCATCTGTTATTTGGTGTCTGTCAATCTAATGACGTTAATAACTATTTCAAAATGTCAGCTTCCTTTCAGAAAAATTAATGAAAAGAAGGTTTTATTTTCTCTGAATAAAATACTCTTACGCCATAACACTAATCGTATGTTTCGATTGTTCTTTTTTATTATTTTGGCAGACATATACCATGTGTACACCCATACAACATTCGATTGTTCTTAACAGACGTTGGTCTGTTAAATTTCTTAAGGGACACTAGCTTAGTAAAATATACTTTTTATTCGCCTGGATAACAATAGTATTA
>BLKR01005777.1:0-72621 GCA_011170035.1 Teleogryllus occipitalis | reverse complement strand
ATAAATAAATAAATAAATAAATAAATAAATAAATAAATAAATAAATAAATAAATAAATAAATAAATAAATAAATAAATAAATAAATAAATAAATAAATAAATAAATAAATAAATAAATAAAATAAATAAATAAACTAATCAGTTGATTTCCAGATTAATGTAAGAGCAACACCCAACAAAATGGGTCACGGAGCACTCGAGATCTTCTCACAATTTGAACTCAGACGCAGCCAAAGATCCACACATTACACAGTATTGTGGCTGTGTGGCGTAGGTAGCGTACAGTTGAATATCTGAACGCTCGTAATTGGGTGCCAGTATGAAGCTATTTTCATTTGTAAAGTAATGATTTGGAAAGAGCGAAAAGATCGCACGTGCCAAACTTGTTGATACTATTGTCGTAATTTCAATTTCTCACAGATATACGATACAATATGTAGAAATATTAAGGGATGACAAGATTATTGTTACATGTAACTGTCATGTATGTTTTATATTTATTTACTGTGAATCTGCTTTTACTTCTGAGATCTTGATATTTTTTACTTCTAGATTATAATCGGCGATGCCGAATTTCTCGTTCTCTCTTTGGGTTCGTTTTAAATTATCATTTGTTATTACGAACATTTAAAAAATCCCATTAATAGAGAAAATAAATTCCATATGATTTTTTTTAAACCCGTATGGCTCAATACTTAATGCAGATAAAATCTGGAAAATAACAAAGTGCTGTATATCTGGCATACGGCATTGGAAAGACGCTGTGATATTTGAAAGGAATAAAAAGGTTACGATGTTTTCAAGATCTATCGAGTACCCAAAAATTTTAAAAGGGCGTATCATTTCTGCCTTTTTGAATTTTTTATTCCGGTTTCAATTAATTAATTCAGTTTTAATCAAGAAGTTTTAATCAGAATCAATTAATTCAGTTTTATTTTTTCTTCATTAAGACGGACATCATCAACGACTTTTCACTTGGACACCATTTTGGATGCTGGGGATGTTTATGGGTCCATTGAGTGTAAGATTCCTACAAGAATATTACGGAGACACAGTTACATTGGGTAAGAAATTTCTCCAACAATTCACTAAAAGCATTAAAATCAGATGCAAGTTATTTTATTGCAATTTTTAAATATATTTGAATGAGTAATTTTAAAGTAGATATGTTTTATGCATGAAGCGCTCCAATACAATGATAAAAATTACTAAAGGGTTTAGGAAGGACATTCACATTTGGGGAACTGCTATAAATTCTCCTTCTTATTTTCTTAAATCCGCAGTCTGTGTCTTTCCGATGACAAAAGTGATATGAATCTAAATGTCAAACAGGACATTATGTTGTGTCCTTGCAATTAAGGAGTTTGGGACTGGGTAAGGGTAAGCCAAATTCAGTGACATTTACAGGAAAGGCAATTGAAAATTCAAAGAATTCAGGATCATCAGCATAGTTATTAAAGCATAATTATTGGAACACAATATATTGGATATGCTACTGTATTTCACTCCTTTGCCAGTGGCTTGCCAACCTCTAGCAGAAACAAAAATGGTTAAAAAAACAACAACTTTGCTTGTTGAGTGGCTTATCATTATCTACTACTAATTGTCTCAATTAATGGTATTGACTTTTCTTTTAAATTTAAATGTATGCATGACTTCTCTCTTTTAAACTCAAAACAGTCTTTTGGTATAAAGCACACTGTCTTTGGGGTTCCAATTATAGATGTGTACATGTGGGTGCCTAGTCATTTCCTTAGTTAAAATATTTGTACAAGTATTTCTTGAAATAAAAAATCCTAATATTAAGTTAACATCTGAAGAAACAGAATAGTATACAATTTTTTATTGAAAATTATAAAAATTTCTTCAAAATGTGCATTATGAATTTTTATTCAATTTAACATAATATTGGCCGACCTGGATGGCCGAGGTGGCTAAGAGCAAGTACCGACTCAGCGCTTCGGTCCGAAGGGTCGCGGGTTCGAGTCCCGCCTTGGGCATGGCTGTTTGTCCCTTGACTTTGTGTGTGTGTTGTCGCGGAGGGCCTCGCGTTCTGCTGACCCCAGATCAGAGGAGCCCGCAAGTGTTTGTCTAATGTACGGTCGAATATGCGTCTCTTCGGGACGTAAAGGGCAACCGGCTGTCGGCTGGATACAAGCCCGAGGAAGAAATAACATAATATTGGATCTATAGAATTAATTAAATTAACATGCAAGTTAAATGAATATTCAATCTAAGCACTAAAATAAATTAATTAGTTTAGTTTGATATTAAATCCTATATGATTTTTATTCAAACTTTTAAAATATGACCACTGTCATTACTAAAATTGTGTGCACACTTGTGGTTCCTATGAAGGGAATCAAAGTTCTTTTGACAGTAAGAGCCAATTGAATTACAGTAAACCCTCATTACAACGAACTTGCTTAACATGAATTTTGCCATAACATGAACAAAACTTCAATCCTGGCAAGGGATTATGGACATTTATGATACTCAGATAATACCCATTTTTGTAACACAAACTCTGATTATTTCAGTCCCTTGGAATTCGTGTTAATGAGTGTTTACTGTATTTGAAATTCTGTAAATATGCACAAATAACAATGTGAGCATGTAGACTCAAGCATGTGTGTAAATATTTTTTAGAATACACAGTCCAGGAACTGTCTGTGTGAAGAGGTAATATTATTATCACCTATTGTTACATATTATTAGAATGTTGTTCATGTCTGTCAAAGAGTCTATTCCACAGAGTTTCAAAATGCAGCTAGTTCCTATTATTGCAGATTCAAATAAAAAATTTCAAAGGTTATTATTTCATCAAACACACATCTTCTAATGCATTTCCAAGAAAATATAACCCTTTTAAAACACATTAAAGCCATTTTTGTTCCCACATTTGACCTTCTGTTTGCATTCACAGAAAAGAATGTACCACAAGATTCTCAATGCTATAGAGACTTCTAGAATTTTATAAAGGCCAATGGTTGGCCAGGATGAACCATGGATTACACCAAGGTACACATTCAATGCATTATGTTATGAATTTATTGACAAGAGACCTAGAGTCCTAAACACGCCAATATTTTTGTCTGACCCAAATATCACAGAATCATGGTTTTAAATTGTCAGTTTCACTCTGTTTTTAGCATTAATTGCTTTGTAAATAATTGCGTTACAATTTCTTTCCTTAATTTTTCACCAACTTTTAAGTCAGTATTATATTGACATCAGATATGCTGAATGTGAATAGAATATCTTATATTCTATTGAAAATGATTTATTGTAACATTATAGTAGCCGAGAGATTCCTGGGCAAAAATCTACTATTGTATATTTACTTATGCAAGTACATTAAAAACCACAAATTAAGACTAATCCTCTGTACACAAACAACTTCATCAGCACTAATTATTAAATTTTATTCTTTCATTTGTTTTATTTTATTTATATATAACAGGCAATTGCCCAATTAACAATATTACAAAATATGTAATATTTATTACATCTGCTGGTAGTTTGGAAATTGTGTAACCTTTGTTTTGACAAATTAATCAATTCGTTTTGACTACCCATATTTAATTTTATTTACTAGCCTTGACATATGCCAAAGTGGGGGATTATGCCAAACATTGGTTGTCACTGTAAGGGTGTAAAATAAAACTTTAGGAGATCTAAAATACTGTGCAGGGATTTTCCACGAAACAATATAGAGTAAATATAGACAGTCAACATTCTTATGTAAAAGGTTGTAAAAACACAACATGTTTTTGAGGTTCCGATAATAGGACAAATGCAAAACCATCAAAATATCATCAATTTCCGAATAGACTTGAGATATTCTGGGTGATGGGAGTTTTAGTTTCCTATTCACAAAAGTAAAAATTTGTTTTGAATTGATTCAATTTTATCTCTATGTATAGCATAAAAAGGAGACCAGACAGGAGAAGCATAGAGCAGAATTGGTCTAATAAGTGTGAAATATAGAATTTTAAATAATTTGTGATTAAAGATGTCTGTCATATTATGTTTTACAAATCCCAGCATATGTAAAGCCTTATTTGTTATATGATTTGATAGTAAGGGGTTTTAAACATCTTGAACAATTTGCAAGTGATGGCCACAGTGTTCAACCATACGGTGAAACATTTTTAAGACCCTCCAATACAGGATCAGAGGAATAGTGTACTAGTAAGTAACTTGTATTTTTTCATTAACTTTAAAAGCAAATTTCACAACTCATTTTCATGCAACAAAGAATTACTAGATATAAGAATCTGCAGAATTAGATAAATGAACATGCAAGTTAACTGAATATTCAATCTATATTCCACAGGATCATCAGCAGAGTTATTAAAGCATAATTATTGGAACACAATATATTGGATATGTATAGATTAAAACCTATATGATCTTCATTTAAACTTTTAAAATGCGATCAATTCCGTTACTAAAATTAAGTGTCCACTTATGGTACCTATGAAGGGAATCAATGTTCTTTTGACAGTAAGAACCAATTGCATTATTTGGAATTCTGTAAATATGTACACATAACAATGTGAGCATGTAGACAGAAGCATGTGTGTAAATATTTCCAGAATACACAATCAGAGAACTGTCTGCACAAAGAGGTAATATTAGTTACACCTATTGTTACTTATAATTAGAATGTTGCCCATGTCTGTCAAAGTGTCTATTCCACAGAGTTTCAAAGTGCAGTTATTTCCTATTATTGCAGATTCAAATAAAAAATTTCAAAGGTTATTATTTCATCAAACACAAAAGTTTGATAATTACATCTCCTAATGTATTTCCAAGAAAATACAACCCTTTTAAAACACATTAAAGCCATTTTTGTTCCCACATTTGACCTTCTGTTTGCATTCACAAGAAAGAATGTTCCACAAGATTTTCAATGCTATAGAGACTTTCTAGAATTTTATAAAGGCCAACGGTTGGCCAGGATGAACCGTGGATTCACATTTAATGCATTACATTATGAATTTATTGTCAAGACACCTAAACTCATCAATATTTTTGAGGTGCATGAAGTTCGCACCCCCACTTTCTCAAAATATCAAATGTCACACACCAAAGTTTGGCCCAAGTTTGCCCAACCTTTAAAGTTTTGCCCAAGCCACACAACGCCAGAAATCAAAAATCAAATTTTGGACTTTAAAGTGAGTTGCACCCCCACTTGCGAATTTCGAACTTTTGAACACACCATCGTTTATCAGAGTTTTGCCCATTTTGTCCTATTTGTAAAAAGTTTTGCCTAAGTCAAACAAAGCCGGAAATCGCAAATCAAAATTGTGGACTTAAAATTGCTGTAGCTCAACCACAAGGAATTTCGAGTATACCATCATCTTACCTACGATAAGCCCAAGTTCATAGAGCCATTAAAAAGTTTTGCCCAAGTCCAGCAACCTTGGAAATCGCAAATCAAATTTTGGACTTAAACGAACTTTTGAACACACCATCGTATAGCAAATTTTTGCCCATTTTTTACCTATTTGTAAAACGTTTTGCCCAATTCAAACAGCCGGAAATCGCAAATCAAAATTTTGGACATAAACGTACTGGAGCTCTCCCACAAGGCAATTTCGAAATTCCAACATACCATCGTTTTCCCCACGATGAGACCAAGTCTGTAGAACCATTAAAAAGTTTTGCCCAAGTCTCACTACGCCAGGAATCGCAAATCAAGTTTTTGACTTTAAGTGACATTCACCCCACTTTCAAATTTCGACCTTTTGAACACACCATCGTTTAGCAGAACTTTGCACATTTTAGTCCTATTTGTAAAACGTTTTGCCCAAGTAAAAAAGCCAAAAAACAGCAAATCAATAATTTTAGGCTTAAAATTGCTGCAGCTGAACCACAAGGCAATTTGAAAATTTCGAACATAACATCGTTTTGCCCAAGATAAGCCCAAGTTCGATTCATTAAAAAGTTTTGCCTAAGCGAAACAGCCGGAAATCGCAATTCAATATTTTGGACTTAAACTTGCTGTAAGTCTCCCACAAGGCAATTTCAAACATACCATCGTTTTGCCCACGGTAAGTTCATAGCCTATTTGTAAACAGTTTTGCCCAAGACTAACAATGTTGGAAATCGCAAATCAAATTTTGGACTTTAAAGTGGCTTGCACCCCCAGTTGCGAGTTTCGCACGTTTGAACACACAATCGTATAGCAAAGTTTTGTCATTTTCCCCCTATTTGTAAAAAGTTTTGCCCAAGACAAACAAAGCCGGAAATCGCAAATCATAATGTTGGACTTAAACTTACTCTAACTGTCTGACAAGACGATTTCGAATTTTTGAACATATCATTGTTTTGACCACAATGAGATCAAGTTCATAGAGCCATTAAAAAGTTTTGCCCAAGTCACAGAACGCCGGAAATCGAAAATCAAATTTTAGACTTTAAAATTACTTGCAGCCCTACTTGCAAATTTCGAACTTTTGAAGTCACTATGGTTTAGCAGAAGTTTGCCCGTTTTGTCCTATTTGCAAAAAGTTTTGCCCACGTCAAACAAAGCCGGAAATCGCAAAAAATGGACTTAAACGTACTGGAACTCTTCACAAGGCAATTTCGAAATTTCAACCTGCCATCGTTTCGCCCACGTTGTGTCCAAGTCCGTTGCTCCAATAAAATGTTTGCCCAAGTTTCTCTACGCCGGAAATCGCAAATCAAATTTTGGACTTTGAAGTGAATTGCACTCCCACTTGTGAATGTCGAACATCTTAACACACCTTTTTTTAGAATAGTTTTTCCCATTTTTACCCTATTTGTAAAAAAGTTTTGCCCACGTAAAGCCGGAAATCGCACATCAAAATGTTTGACTTAAACTTACTGGAGCTCTCTCGCAAGGCAATTTTGAAATTTCGAACATACCATCGTTTTGCCCACGATGAAGCGAAGTTCGGGAGAGACTACGCAGGCCGAAAAAATCCAGATATTTTGACGAAACATGGTATAATATTTGCCACGGTGTGCACATCAAAAATTTTCGTTTGGCTACCCGTACAAAAATGTTTCATGCAAAACAAATTTTCGGGTCAACTCCACGCTGGCCGGAAAATTCAGGTATTTTGACGGGGATATTTTTGATGCGGGAATATTTTTTCAGAAAATGCTGAAGTCTATTACTATAACACTCGACGTAGAAATCATATTCATCAGGTGACAGTATCAACAGCTCATTACAAAAAATTCACATACAATACATGTACATTATTTTACAACACTTTGCCAGATGACATTAAATGATTAAATTCAATAGAAAAGTTTAAATCACAAGTGAAATCGTTTCTGCTGCATAACTGTTTCTATACAATTAGAGACTATACTGAGCATCACAAGAAAAGTAACATTAATTTTAACAATGATACATAATGCATTATTTACTATTTGGACTGTATAAATGAGTATAAACAACCTGTAACAACTATTGTAACACAGCTTCCGGGTCAATGACCCCCATCTCGATCAGGTTTTTCGTCCAGTTTCCCAGATCCATTGAGCAAATGCTGAGATGGCCCCTTGTTTTGCTTCTGGACATAAATGTAACTTCATTTTCTGTGCACGTCTTCTAGAATTCAGGGGGAAATACAATTATTCAAATTATCGTTTCCATGTTGTCGCGGCAGGAAGTAATAAGACCCAAAATTTATTGCTTATTTATCTTTGAAAATAGATTTTATTACATGGGAGTTTTTTTTGTTGTTTTTTTCTCCCTTTCAAAATTCAAAATTTATTGCTTATTTACCCTTGAAAATTGATTTTTTTACATGGGAGTTTTTTTGTTTTTTTTTCTCCCTTTCAAAATTCAAAATGTATTGCTTGTTTATCCTTGAAAATAGATTTTATTACATGGGAGGTTTTTTTTCTTTCTTTTTTTCTCCCTTTCAAAAATTCAAAATTTAAGTAGTATATGACTTAGTGTAGGGATCACAGAATTTTGAAAATGTGCACACAATTCACTTTTCCCCATAGCACGTCATACGCAGTTTTTAAATGTTTTTTTGACGTAAAATAAAATAAAATAAAAAAATAAAAAAAAAAATTGATGAAACGTTCATTTCGTTTGCCCAACGATTCCGCACATTTGCCAACCATAAAGTTTCGTTTGCTCACCAACACGAACAAGTTAGAAGCGGAAACAATTTTCGAGAAACTCCGAAATCGCCGAAAAAGTAGGTATTTCTAGCCAATTTCAAACATAATTCGGCCGTCATTTAATTAGATTAGCGCAAAATACTTTTTTGTTGGCCCCATAAAAAACAACAGTTATTGAGTCCACCTCATAAAGAGCAAACAATTCCATGTATATTAAAATAGTCTGATAATTTCGTCTTCGATTTTCGTACAAAAATTGTACCCTCGGAGAAATAATCGTTCACGGTACTTCAACAAATATAAAAAAATACCTTGATACTGAATATTACCGTGATATTGAAAATTGTCTAGGCAATGAATTAGATTTACAGGCAGAAGTCTCTCTTCATAGGGAGTTACATACAGAAGGTTCAGGCCAGTAAGCGATTTTAATGACAGATTGTATGACAAATGAGCATCGCCGGCGACCCCATCGCATTCCGAAAAATATTCTTCCGCCAGTCAGCTGAGTAGTTTTAACAGCTGGCCCACTCGCTGGCCGAGTTTTGTTAAATGTAATTTCAGTGCATGGAGGTTAGAAACAGTTTTCACGAAAGATTCATTTAATTCCGCTATCAATAATGATGAAAAATTGTACGAAGTGCTACAAAACATTTCGAAATGCTGTTGAGAACAGGTGTGATTGAGTGAATTAAACCATCTGACAGGAGTATGATAGAGAATAATGCTGCAAAACTCCCACGTAGGCCTTGTAAAAACTATCGGAATTCTGCTGGTACTTTCGATCTTGCGTGTTCAGATTATTCAAATTCATTTATGTACTGTACAATGTTTTGCATTATGATATCAGAGATTTATAATAGCTATTTCATTCTCACATTGTTCTTATGACATAGCCTGTGGCAGTTATTGATCATTAATTTATAGATATGGTTAGTTAATTGTGAATTTGGTGTAATAGTACTTTAATTCTATAATAATTTGTTCAGTGATTCTTGACTGGTAAAACAATGCTTAATTGTCATGTTAGTTATGTATAATTAACATGAAACTACTATTCATTTGCTGATTTCTTTTCACAATACTGGGTTCTCCTGATTATACAACTTTGGAAAATATTCACACTACATTCAAAGATTTCTGTAGGAAAAGGGTACAAGTTAGTAAATATTCTCAGAGTACTATTTGGCAGAATTCTCAGGTAATTCAATTGATCAATAACATCAGGTAAATTTCTTAAATGTGGAAACCAATAGTCGGTTCTTAAAATTAAGATTAACAAGTGCTATGAATTATTGAAGTCTTGTCAATAAAAAGGATATTATAGAATGTTAATATAATCAAATTAATGAAAGATAAATTGTTTTTCATTATCACTTTGCAAATTTTAACCTAAGAAATGAAAATTGAAACATTTCATACCTTCAATAACTTTATTATCCATAAACAAAAGTCATTTAGAAGATGGGTATAAAGGTAACATAAAAAAGCAAACATATAAGTGAAAAATAATTCCCTTTATTTGTATTGTTATTTATTTGAAGGATATAACATTTCCACTAAACCTATTTGAAGTTCAATAAATTTTATCCACTTCGATAATTTAAAGTTAAATTGTACAAAATCAAAATGAGTTTTCCAAGTCCTTTTAGAACATACTAAAAATCCTAAAAGTTCATGGCCTACTATTAACTATTTCGAGTGTCAGCCTACATTTGCCTGAGTGAGGAGTAAACTGTGTCAATTTTGAAAAAAAAAATTATACATTTGAATTTTTACAAAGTGGATGATGTTCGTATTGTAACATCTTATACAATAACACTTTATTTGTTATCGAACTAGACCTAACAGCCTAATTTGATAATTTCTAATATTGTATTACATTAAGATGTCTTACAACACAAGAAACTAAAATACTGCTCAAAAGATGAAACTTTTCATTAAGTCTGCATTTCTAACTCTTTTTTATTAAAAGGAAGATATTTCTACTACTTGAAGTTAATATTTTATGAGACTGAAAGAATGTTATTAGAATATATTTTCAACCCATTCATTCAAAATCAACAGTACTTCACATACTTTCATTCACACATCATTTTATATACCTGGTTCATACACATCAAAAATTAACTTCAAATAACTGAAAAATTCCTTCCTTTTTAATAAAAAATTAGAATTATATAATAATTACTAAAAAGAATTTACACAGGAAGTTAACATGCGCAGACATAATGATGTGACTGGTTATATCTTCTGAGAAGTATACCTAAAAAAACCTACTAAGGAGGGCAAAATTCTGTATTACTTCTGGGAAGCAAGCAAAGGACCATCCCGGCATCTGTCTTAAGCAACTAAGGGAAACCCAGATAAAACCTTGTCGGAATGGTGGCTTAAGGCCAAACACACACAAGACTATTAAACATTCAACAACAACAATAATAATAATAATAATAATAATAATAATAATAATAATAATAATAATAATAATAATAATAATAATAATAATAATAATAATACCCGTGTGGTGTCGGGGTTTTTAGTAGAATAGCACCTCGGGATCTCCCCCTGTCGTAGAAGGCGACTAATCGGAGCAGCTGTCCGCTGTCACTTCCCTATACATCCTGCAATCCCCACATTCTTGGTGTGTCATTGCTTCCACTTACTTGTGGCACACTTCTATTTTCTATCCTGTAGGCCAATCTTCATATCGGCCAACTCTTGTGTTTCCGACCCCGACGCTATTAGGTTTCGAGGGCTAGGGAGGCGTTCCTGTTCTACCCTTCTATTCTAACTCTATTCTTTACTGTCCCTTCTTCTTTCTTCCGTTTCCCTTTCAGCTGGCGGGAGCTTAAAAACGCTAGGGGAAGGCGACCCCGAAGAAAAAACCCGCGATGGAAGGTCTTTCAGGATCAACCATTACGGTGCAGGGGATCGGAGCCCCAGTACCGGCGGTCGGTGGCGAGCAAGCAGGCCACCGGGCGTCGTCACCAAGCGACTGCAATGCCAGAGACGTGGATCACTTGGCGTCCCTGGCAGATAATGCCACAAGTGCATTTAACCCCTTCGCTGGAAGGCGGAAGCTGCAAAGATCACCTCCTAGCAGCCCCTCCATGTCTGGAACACCTACAGGAGTGAAGGTATCTTCCAGGCAAGGAGAGCCCACACCCGAAGGAGTTGGGAAGTCGAATCAGCAGAGATCACCTCCAAGTACCCCCACGACAACTGGTGTACCCACAGGAGTCAAGGACAGAGACGTGGACTTGGCGCCTCGGTCAGATAATAGTGCGATTAACCCCCTGGAGGTGCGTGAAGCTGATCTCCCTGCAGAGGAGAGCGTGGTGATACCGCCAAGAGCTATGGGTATACTGCTGGAGAAGTGGGCGGCCATGGAGATGTTGCATGGGGCACAGACGAAGTTAGTCGACGACCTGGCAACTGCCCTAAGTGTGATAAGTGGTAAAATGCTCCGAAACAACCCACAGCCGGTAAAGGATGCAATGATGAAAGCCTTGCATGACATCGACTCGATGAAAAACAGATGCAAGGCCATTGCGGAGGAAAGAGCAGAGTTCCTGGATCGACTACAAGAGTGCTCAACTACGAAAATAGGAAAGCACTATGCGGAGACTCGCCAAGGGAAGAAGAAAAAGGGCAAGAAGAGAGAAGCTCCCAGCCCCCCGGCGGAAACCACCAGATTGGACAAGAGGAAGGTGACAGAAGTGACGGAAGGAGAGGTAACGGCGGACAATGCCGTGAAAGGGAAGCAAATTGAAGTAGTGGAAACAGAGGCCACGGTGAGCGACGGCGAACAGACATGGTTGTACGCAAAGTCGACCAAGAAGAAAGAAAGCAAGAAGGCAACAGAGTCGGGAAGACCCAAGAACCGCCCCGGTATACAGAACCAGGCGATTAAAGTAGCGGCCAAAGATGGTGAATCCTACGCGGATATCATAAAAAAAATGAAGGAGTCGGTAGACCCTAAGACACACGGGGCAGAGATCCTGAAGATCCGCAGAACGCAAAAAAAGGAGCTGCTAATCGTCATCCGGAAGACCGGTGATATTGACTCCTTGAACAAGGCAGTAGAGGAGGCAGTAGGCACGCAAGCCACAGTAAAAGCGCTGGTGCCAAAGCGACTTATCAAAATAAGGGACATCGACGAGACTGTAGTAGTCGAAGAGGTTGTCGAGGCGGTTGCCTATGGGATAAAAGCAGATACTCGGGAAATCGCTGGCTTCTGTAGAATGCGGAAGGGATACGGTAGCGTGCAAATAGCGACACTACTGCTACCAGCTGAACAAGCTCAAGAGCTTTTAAAAATGAAAAAACTCAAAATTGGGTGGGTTAACTGCCAGATTAGCGAACAGAGGCAGGTAATAAGATGCTACAGATGTCTTGACTTCGGGCACATATCAACCTCCTGCAAGGGCCCCGACAGGAGAAACATTTGTTACAAATGTGGCAAAGCGGGACACAATGCAAAAGATTGCAGGGGGAAAACCCAGTGCATTCTCTGCAAAGACAAGAACAAAAGCGACGACCATGCCCTGGGAGGTAGTAGATGTGAGTCGTTCGCTGCGGCATGTAGAAAGGACAACCGCGCCAGATATGCTCCGATTGCTACAAATTAATCTAGGCAGAAGCAAACAGGCACGCGACTTGGCACTGCAGGTAGCTGCCGAAAAGAAGATAGACCTGATATTATTTTGTGAACAGCCTTCTGACGACTCTACGTGGTATCAGGATGTGCAGAGAAGAGCTGGTATTAAGGTTGTAAATGGTAACCTAGGCGTACAGAAGTACAAGGTGACGAAGTACGGGTTCGTCTGGGTAGAAGTTAGTAACATAAGAATATACAGTTGCTACTTCTCTCCGAACGATACCATCGACAAATTTATAGCCGAAATTGACGAACTAGACACTAGTCTACAGACAGCCAAATCAAAGATATTACTTGCCGGCGACTTCAACGGTAAATCTCCGGAATGGGGTGAGACACGCTCCGATAGAAGAGGAGCTATTGTTAGTGAGTTCGCGGCAAGAAATGATCTTATCATTTTAAACTCGGGGGCTGGGAGAACCTTCCAACGAGGGAACGCCTCCTCCATTCTAGACCTGACAATTTGCTCAACTAGCCTCGCTAGATATGCAAAGAGCTGGGAAATATTAGAGGAGGAAACACTAAGTGACCACCTATATATAGTGTCCTCAGTTGAAACAGAGCGGGTACAAAACGACAAGCGACTATCCAGGAACAATAAACGACCACCCTGGAATCCTAAGAAAATAGATGTGGACAAGGCAAAAACGTCCTTGGAAGAATCCAAGTTGTTGAATAGCCTGGACTGGACAAAAAAAGCAGAAACACTCGACGAAATTACAAAAACAACAATCGAGACAGTAGTAGCTGCATGCGATGCCTCGATGCCTAGACGTCGTGGCCCTAGACGCAAACAGCAGGTCTATTGGTGGACACAGGAAATAGCAGAAATACGTAAGAAATGCATCAAGGCGAGAAGGCAAGCGACGAGAGCAAAGACGAATCCCACATTTAAAGAGCAGTACAAGACGACTCGCAAGCTCCTCAAGAAAGAGATTAAAAAAAGTAAGATCAGATGTTGGAAGAGGCTCACCGAAGAGGTCGAAAGTGACCCGTGGGGCATGGCCTACAAAATTGTGACCAAAAAGCTTAGAATGGAGGGGAAGACGCCTGGACTGAGCGACCCAGACTGGGTGAGGAAAGTCATAAGTGACCTATTCCCCATTAGAGAGTGCTGGACAAGACAAAGACCGAGCATCTTTTCTTTTGACGAGGGAGTCCTGTTTACGACGGACGAACTACGGAGGGCTGCAAATAGCCTAAAATGTGGGAAAGCTCCGGGATTCGATGGGATTCCAAGCGAAATGCTCAAGATTGTTGCAGAGCAACATCCCGACTGTTTGCTATCCGTGTTTAACTCGTGTCTCAGGAATGGAATATTTCTCAGAAGATGGAAGAGGCAGAAACTCATCCTTCTCCGGAAGGGTAATAACCGCTTGACAAGACCTCGTCTTTTAGACCGCTTTGCCTCCTGGACACCATGGGAAAGCTACTAGAGGGACTAATTATATCAAGGCTGGAGGTATACCTATCAGACCTATCCCCTAAACAGTATGGCTTCCGGAAGGGGCGGACGACAACTGACGCCATTCTCGAAGTGGTCAGGATTGCGGAACAGGCCAAAAGGGGTGACGGGAAGAAGAAAGGATTCTGTGCTCTGGTGGCCATAGACATCAGGAACGCGTTCAATAGCGCCAGATGGAAAGACATCATGGAGGCTCTGATAGATAAGAAAGTCCCTGAATACCTCCTGAGAATGGTTGAAGACTATCAGCACGAGAGGAGTATAGTCTATACGGACCTCTTCGCAATGGGGGAAGACGTGACGTGTGGCGTGCCCCAAGGTTCGAGATTGGGACCATTCCTATGGAACGTAATGTATGATAAGCTGCTACACATAGACACCCCGCCAGATACCCACCTTATTGGGTACGCAGACGACACTCTGATCATCTGCACGAGCAACAAAGTCGACCTGCTCGAAAGGAAAGTGAACGAAACCCTCTTCAGGGTAAAAAGATGGCTTGACAGGAGACTCCTACACATGGCTGTAGAGAAAACAGAGGCAGTACTGGTTACGGACCGCAGAGCATTTCGTACCCCCAATATTAGGCTGAGGGAGGCGAACATTACCTGGAGACGACAGATAACATATCTGGGAGTCGAACTTGACCACAGGCTCAACTTTGGGCCTCACATCAACAAGATCGCCGATAAGGCCATGAGGACTGGGGCCAACATCTCCAGGCTAATGCCAAACGTGGGAGGCCCTCGAGAGGCGAAACGGAGGCTGATTGCTTGTGCTGTCCAATCACAAATGCTGTATGCAGCCCCAGTGTGGGTGGACAGACTCGCGAAAGCCTCCATGAGATGCAAGGTCGCACAAGCACAAAGAAGGGTAGCATTAAGAATAACGTCAGCCTACCGCACGGTCTCCGACAGCGCCGTAGGGGTTCTGGCCAGAGTTCCTCCTATAGACCTTCTGGCAAGAGAAAGGAAGGACGTTTATAACGAAGCGAAGAGAGTCACTGACATCTGCACGGGACCTCTACGCAAGCTGAAAGAAGACATAAAAGAGAGGGCACGCACGTCTCTCCTGTCAGCATGGCAGGAGAGATGGGAGAAAGAAACAAATGGTAGATGGACATATGAATTAATACCACACATCGAACCATGGTTCAATAGAGGTCATGGGGAGGTAAACTTCTACCTCTCACAGGTGCTCTCTGGGCACGGCTGCTTCAAGTCCTACCTGTTCAGGTTCAGAAGAGCAAACGACTCGAATTGCGTGTTCTGCGGACAAGTGAACGACGACGCAAGGCACACGATATTCGAGTGCGGAGCATGGGATAGTCGGGGGATTCAGCTGAACAGCGAGTTAGACCAGGACATCTCGCCAAATAACATGGTGCAGCACATGCTGAAGTCTGAGAAAGAGTGGTGCCTCATACAAGGGTTCGTGACGTTCAGCATGAAAAGGAAAGAAGAACGACTCCGCCCGTGAAGCGGTTTGAGCTTTAAAAACAACTCAGCCACCTGCCTGCTCCCTCCATGAAGTAATGTCTGATTGACGGTTCCATGGAGGGAAACTCAGGGCACAAGAGAATGGAGGTTAGGTTTTAGTCGGTAGGCCATGATGGAGAGTCCGACATAACCGGCTTCGCCGGTATCTATAAAAGATTTCCCCCTCCATTACAAATAATAATAATAATAATAATAATAATAATAATAATAATAATAATATAAGATAAAGACTACATATCATGCAATATATAATAAAAAATACTACTACATATTCTATAGAATAAAATTAAATTTGTTACATTGTATACAAGAAATACACAGGTAGGACTTTTAAACTTATTTCTCACCCCCCCCTCTACACCTTCAATCATAAGACTTAACATTTGTTACACTACAACTCCCATCGCCAACAAACCATTACAGTCCCACATGCTTTCTAACTACTTCAAGTACACTATTTATTTTCAGAGAGAATTAAGAGTACATTCCGTTCAACTAATACATATAAACAGCTAGTCACAAGGAAAAGTAAATATAAATAAAAATATTTCGTAAACATTAAGTGGTACACAGACCCTCTCCCCCAAACATAATTTTTCCAGCTAAAGCAGAATAAAGGAGTTCTTTATATTAACAACTTTCTGAAGAAAGAAAAAAAAAATTCAAGGCAATATTTTGCTTTTCATTTTATTAGTCACTTACTTCTCCACAGAAACCTGGTTTAATGCTTGCTTCCATTTTCTTGTCACTGCTTCGTGGTCAAAAGTGGTACCACGATGTCTCTGGTAGTATCTTTTGCATTGGCTCCATACCAACTCAATGGGATTGTAGTGGCAATGGTACGGGGGTAGCCTCAGAACTTGATGACCAGTTTCTTCAATAATTTCATCCACAACATATCTGCACCCACATCCACTGATATGATTTTTCAACTAATGACAATATTGGCAATCACATCATGCAAAAAATAAAACTGCCTTATTGTATGTTTAATTCAACAAAACTTATGCTTATTTCAAGAGTACCTTTTCTGAACACAAACTTCAGAAGCTTTCAAAAGAAGACTTTTAAAAGTGTGCTCAGGTATAAATGGTATTTTGTGCCGATGAAGAAACTCCTGCAGTTCACTCTTCCTCCACTTGGATGATGGCCTTTTCACTTTCTAGAAAATTAGAAATGACAAAAGGATGTTTACTTCAATTTTATTCAAAAATTGCATTTCTTTTTATACTCTCTTTAAGTAAATATAAAACATTCTATTGGCAATCTTGTTGTTCTCTAAGAAAAATTATTTTTACTGATTTAACTAAAATCACTGAAAATTTAATATAATAAATTTTGTATATCACCTTTTTTTGTGAAGTAAACAATTGTTGAAGTAACCTCTTTTACCACTGACTAGTTGCAAAAACTGTTTTATAATCAGTTAATTTTATAAAGGATTAAATGTATTCTTTGAAAGAATAATTTTTACATTTCTAAAAGAACACTTCTTGAAATGTCACTCACCAGCACAGAATGAACAGGTATATTGTCCATTACAATAACTGATGGTTCTGGCAAGCAAGGTAATAATTCCTCTTTCATCCACTTTTGGAGCATTTCTGCTGTCATAGTTCCATGCTACTCGTCTACTTCTTTTGTCTTCGAGGGAAACAATAGTTCTGCATCCTGAATGAAACCATTTGCACTTGCTGAATGTAATACTATATACCTTTTACCTTCATCTAAATTTTTGCTACAGCAGCTCTTCTTACTTTTATTTTGCCATGACCGAGATGTGTAACCTAAAGGATAGATTATTAAAAACAATTACTAAAGATGCTGTAGCAAAATAAAATCATATTAAACCACTAAGATGGTGCTTCAAACAGGACACACACTATTCATGACACTCATAAGTCATTACACTCACTGAAATAACTACAATTTCACAAATTATGCATTTCATTACATGCAAATCATGCCTTCTTGATTCACTTATGACTTTCTATACTATACTACATTTTCTACATACTATACTACTTTCATACTTTTCAACGCTACAAAAATTTGTTAGATCTGTGACAGTAAATTTAACATTATCCAAGACAATTTCACCTGATTCTTTTATTACAATTTTACTTACTTTTGAACAATGTGAGTTTTCAAATTCAATGCATAGGCAGTCTGGTCAATAACTGAAGAAGTTTCTATATTGCCTCGCATCATCAGCTCTTCTACATATCTTGCAATAAAAAAGATGTCTTCTTGGCGTTGATGCTGCGTCACTTCTCCCTTCTGCTGTGGATTCATTGCTAAAGTTACTCAGAAACTATTAATATTTCTAATAAACTACATTAAATATTATTACAAAAATAAATATCTACTATAATAAATAAAGTAATTAAAATGCAAGTAATTATAAATTAAATATTTTATAAATAGCTATTATTAATGTTATTAACTGTAAATTTAACTTATTATTAGTTTCTATTAATGTTATATCTAATATTTTAGTGAATTAAATATAATATAAAAATATTATAAATATTAAATAAATAATGGAAATTCTCCTAAATATGTGGAGTGAAATCGTTCACGTCTGCTCCCGGCTGTGTCGACGATCTCACAAAGGTTCAGCAGGCGCAGAAGGGATCGGACGGGGTCCCCATGGGGGTAACGCAGGCAAAATTACATAAAAAAGGGTCATAAACAGGCAACAGCCCTTGAAACTCGGACAAAAGGCCCGCCCTGGACTCGCCAAGGAAAGGAAAGTCCCGTCTCATTTCTGCAACGAACTCTTCAAATTCAAACTGAACACAGTTCACGTAAATTATTAACTTTTAAAAATAGTAATCTTGAACATAGTTTCAGAGTACTTCAACATCATTTTACCACTATAATAAAATATTTTTCATTGAACTTTCTCCTTTGTCGGATTGACAATACGGCTCCACGGCTCCAATACACGTTAGCCAACGTTCGTGAAATGAAAGCGAATCATTTCTGCATATTAATAGCCGACCACGCCCCCAGACGAGATCCTTGCGGTTTGGCGACAGTGGCTGTCAAAAAAACCGGTCACATGACTGAACGGTCTGTACATTAGGTTGCTCCACGGCTCCAAGACACGTTAGCCAACGTTCGTGA
The DNA here is from genome assembly GCA_011170035.1 of Teleogryllus occipitalis. Lineage (NCBI taxonomy): Eukaryota > Metazoa > Arthropoda > Insecta > Orthoptera > Gryllidae > Teleogryllus > Teleogryllus occipitalis. The sequence goes on along the minus strand of BLKR01005777.1, from coordinate 53,741 downwards.
AATGAAAGCGAATCATTTCTGCATATTAATAGCCGACCACGCCCCCAGACGAGATCCTTGCGGTTTGGCGACAGTGGCTGTCAAAAAACCGGTCACATGATTTAACGGTCTGTATATGGTAATGAATTCGTGCAAGGTTCCACAGGCACCAGCTACTTATATTATTTTGAGTACGTATATTAGAATGTAGGAATAGTGAGAATCAAACGATACCATTTGGAAAATTATGTACTACTTTATTACTGAGATAATTGAATTTGATACTATTGCTGTTTTATAAAATAAATGTTAAGACGGCATGCCGGTCGTTCGAGTACGTATAATAGAAAATAGGAACGGACACTATGCAATAAATACAATTGAAAATTAAGTAACTATTTTTGATTTAATACCTTCTAATTCGATTTATTACTATTGCCATTTATTAAGGAAATAATGCTATGACGCAAAAGGGAAATAGGACCACATGTGAGAAATGTATGTATAAAAGAAAGTAAGATCGGACTCAAGTCAAGACATTGGAAAATTAAACTCATTTATTACTAATATTAATAACTAGTAATAAATTCAATTAAATTAATTAATTTTGCTGTTTATTAAATAAATGTTATGGCTGAACGAAAGTGGCGCCATAACGTATTTATTAAATAGAAGTTGGGATGGGAATGGCGATCGGGAATAATATGCAACACACGAAACAGATGCAACAAAATTCGCTCTAAGAAAAATGTCCAATTCTAATGTGGTTTATTAACTTTATACAAATGATGTTCTTAAAACTACGTCGGAATATTAAAACCTGTATTCGCAAATACTTTCAACTCATCTCGGTTCCTCCATTGCTTCAGTTTCCTCCGTGTCTCAATGTTCTCTGTTGGATGAAATCAATTGAGTCTAGGAACGCAATTAAGTTGACTGATTTTGTGCCACAAAGCCCTCTTCCCTGTCTGTGTATTGTTGTGTCTGTGTAATACCAGGCCGGCAAGAGAGAGCAAAATGCTTGGAGGGTGACCGCTTTGGCTGGCCACACTTACCGCGAGCCGCTAAATGGGCTTATTGCCTGAACCACTTGGTTTAGAGAGTGAGGCCCGTCACAAAGATGTTAAGTTACGATAGGGAGGGGAAAACGTGCTTCGACGTAACACTTGAGGGCTACGGAAGACGGACGACTGTGGCTGGCAGTTGTATACCATAGTGGGAGACAAACGACGAGAAGGCTCAGAGCCCAAATTTGGTTGTTCCCTAACAATGCTAAATGCGTGCTGATCACAATGCCCCTCCCCTACCTACTCCAACCCCCTCCCCTCGTTTTCACCCATCCCTCTTCCCAAATGGTATGCGCATGGTGGAACATCGGCTAGAAAACAATAGTTACATGTAAGAATATTATTTTAGTGATAATTGATAAATCCCATGATGTAACCACAGCATATAAATTACTGCGTTATTTATAACTTTAAAAAATTCAGAATGTTCAACGATGATGGGACATGAATATATATATATATATATATATATATATATATATATATATATATATATATATATATATATATATATTCAGCTCTATTCCAGAAAGAAATTTAAAGAAATCATTTCGGGCCGTTATAGAGAAAATATTTTTTAATGGCCGTTATATCGAGCCAAAAATATGTGAAAACTACTCATACTAATAAAAAAACTTGTATAGAATGATATTATCTGCACATATTCAATTAGTAATATTATCAGCACATGGCAAAAACATTTCATTAAAAAATTGTCATTAAAGTATGTAGCAGAAAGACAATAAAATCATTTTTAACTTCTGAATTTTTTAAAATTCAGTGTAAAAAGAAAGTACGACCTGAGATATTATTAACCGTTCTTCACTTGATTTGAGAAAAAAATAATGCATACATTTGGAGCATATTTTTGTAATATTTTAAAATTGTGTTAAGGGTTCATATCAAGTACCCCCAACAATGAATATATTTGTCTCAAATATGCAGGTTATCGACTTGGCCAGATCAACAGAGAAATAACAATTTTCGAGAAGTATTACTTGCTAATTTTCGGGTACACTAATGAGTAGAGACCGGATTTTTTTTATAATTACATATTTTTCGTCATTCTATTTACTGTTCTCAAAATTGTAATCTTGGCGAATCGCCCCTCTTCTAACAAAATAACTAATTTTTTCGTTAAATATATTTAGTGTTATATTACATATTAGTAGAGTAGAATAGAGTAGTTTCCAGAGAATCTTCAGGAAGAAGCTTAAAATAAAAATCGTTTTAAACAGGCAAATAACGAAATTGAAAGTTCTTAATAGAAATTCTCCGAATAAACCTATCAGATGTATCAACCAGTGAATATCTCACGCATTTTTGAGGTATTAATCGCATTTTTTTAAAAAACGACTTCAATTTTTTCAGTGAAAATTTCTATTTTGGATGAGGTTTTACTCTTCTTTAATATTCCTGAAGTAATATTTAGGTTCTACTATTAGGAAACCGAAATGTTGAGAAAATGTCAAAAAAAATGTACTTTGGGCGGCGAAAGATGGCAGCTGCTGGCAAGAGGATGGGCAAGCCCTTAAAGCCAGTCCACACCAAGGAAATTACAAAACTTTACGAGAAAGTTGTTATGTTTAGTAAAACTACTCGCTTTCCAAACAAATTTATTTTCACAGAAACGGAAATATTTACAATAGGTCAGAGAATCATTTTGCCTAATGCACACTCTACCCAAAACCACTGTTTCTCCAATCTACATCTCCCGCTCAGACTGCCTTCTCGGCTGACGTCCCGTCTTGCTTTCCTCCGCCACAGTCCTGCTCCCGTGTGCACTCCACTGCCACGGTCCTGCTCCCGTGTGCACTCCTCCGCCACGATCCTGTTCCCGTGTGCGCTCCGGATCCAGATTGGCTTCTCGCTGCGAGGAGGCCCGCTAAATAGCCCCTTGGGGCCCGCGGCTCGCCGGCTGGGCCTGCCGCCGAGGATGGCGGCGAGTCTCCGTCCGCCTATTCTGGCGTGACGACCCGCGCGCTTCCCGCCATTACGGGCGGTCACAACAAAAGTCTCTGCCATTCTGTAGCACCACTAGTTACTTTCTCGTATACGTACGTATACGCAATGATTGCGTGTACTTGTGTTTTTCTAATGTGGTGGCTGAGGGTAGTATCTCCCAGATGAAATTCGGCATGACTTTTTGAGTCATTCTCAGTTCTGCCGTTAGAGTCGCTTGATCTGCAGCACTGTTTGATGCGGTCGCGATCATGCGGCATCTTGCGGCAGGAAAGACGCGAAAAGTCAGCCGCCACGTTAGAAATACCCAAGTATAGTATAGAAAATGTTATATAATGCTGCGGAAAATCAATGTCGAGATTTCAACGGAAATGCACGTTTAGGGGTCCCCTGATACCGAAAGAGTGTTTTTTTCCCTAAACGTCCGTCCGTCAATCCGTCCACCCGGTGTATGTGATCAACACTAACGCATAAACCATACGTAGGATTTTTTCCAAGTTGAAGGAACCCTTGTCCAATCTGGCCTGAGTCAAAGCTCTGCGATTTTGAAAAAACATTCATTAATTTTTGCGGGTACTTTACATGCCCTTGAGACATTTTCAACATTTTCTCAAAAATGGCTCCAAATTTTTCTTTAAATTTCTTGCAGGAATAGAGTGAAATACAAAAGTAGCATAGGTCGGTTTTTCACTATTGACTCTGAATTTTGGAAAATTGTAAAAGTAGGATTTTTTTCGTCAACTTCCTGCAACTACTATACTGAAGATAGAGATTTTTCCTTTGAAAGAAATTTGTTGTCCATAATTGGTTCTTTCACTAAGGTCATGCACAATTTTTGAAGCTTTTAATAGTTGTCGCGCAATATTGCGTGTAATATGTGTAATTTTAGAAAGATAACATAAACAAGATTTTCTCGAAAACGGCTCCAGTTTTTTTCTTTAAACATTTGGTAGGGATAGTGCTAAATGTACTCTGAGATGACATGAACGTCATTTTGCTCTATTCTTTTGCTTTTTCAAAAATACAAAAATATGTTTTCTTTGACATCTCCCTCACGTCGTTAATATTTACATTAGTGGCGATTTGTGAACATTTTTTCATTTAAGAGTCCATGTGCATTAAATGACGTCCTATGAAGTTTCTCTTTCGAGAAAGTTTACATTTAAAACACATACATTAACACACACAAACTCATGTTTTCTGTGAAAACGAGCTCAAAATTCCGTATTTTCAGAAACGCTCAAACGCCGCTTTCTTAAAAACTGCTAATTTTTTCTTCAAACTTTTCGTACGGATAGTGCTAATTTCACTGTTTAAGATGCCATAAAATTAATTTGCTCTATACTTTGTTTTTTTCAAAGAGTACACAAATGTAATTGTTTTTTAAATATCTCTCACTCCATTAACATGCACATTTCCAGCAATTTGTAAACAATTTTGCATTTGGGGGTTCCTCAGGGAAGCGTTCTAGGGCTGTTTCTGTTTATTGAGTATGTCAACGACATCGATCGCGACATTAAGTCCGAAATTCGGCTCTTTGCAGACGATTGCATACTCTGCAGAGAAATTAAAGGTACACAGGACATGCAAGCGTTACAAGCAGACCTAAACAAAATAGATAGCTTGACCACAGAGAATGAAATGGAATTTAATAGAAATAAATGCAAAACGATCAGTTTCTCTAATAAGAAAAAAACAGAAAATATCTCGTATTGTCTGAAAGGTGATTTGATACCCAGGGTAAGCAATATCAAATATTTAGGAATTAATATTAACGAACATATGGAATGGGCTGAACAAGTGTGACGTACTGGGAATTAATAACACAGACGACTGATTCTAAATAAAAAATACATATATTTACACAATAATTTACAAGTTGAATTTACTAAACGAAAAAATCTCTGTCAACCTTTCTATTCCCTTAGCCGCGAAACCCCGCGACCGTCTCCAGGCCTAGCCCAGGACTACTGCTCTAAAGCAGGCAAGCAACGCGTGGTGCGAAGCTGTCGGACACTGAGTCCCTCAACCACCGTTATCACGTGGCCTGACGCCAAACCGGTCTTCGCCTGGAAGGCCGCGTGCTAGGATTGCACCGGAGATATCACTCAGTCTTTCGACCCTCTACATGTCTCGTGTGGGTGCCGTTGGTGCCGCCTTAAGTACCCTGCGGGCTCGCCCCTCTCCTTGGCGCTCCGATTCCGAAGGGCGTCACGAAGGCTCGGCGGCCAGTTTCCTGTAGGTTCTTGCGACATCGTCCCTGCCTCGCACCCTAACCTTTTTCTACAGTTATTTTCGAGCGGGGCTTCCCTGCCCCATCCCCTTGGCCTATTCAGCGCGTCCTCTGCCCGGCGCGTGCCAACCGCCCCCAACCCGCATCCGGCTTAAGCGTGGGGGTGTAACGGTTTTTTCCGGGCCCGGCTCGCTGCACGACGCCACAGACCCTTCTATACCCGGGGGTAGAATTTTTTTTGCAGCAAAATATATCCAGGAAAAAAAATTCTGTTAACTTGATAACCTGGTCGTGAGACCGCTACATACTAAACTTTTTTACGTGAACATGAACATAATAAACAAGAAAAACCAAAACCTATCTAATTAACATGCTTGAAATAAAATCTGTGGGCTGTTCCCCCCTCTATCACCTATCTATGTTGCCATTTACCTTACATTGAAACATTACACATATATACATACTGCACCGAACCCGGTCTCCCAAACCTACCTGTGCTTACCTGGGCTCGTGTGGCCGGCTAGCTCAGGAAGCATGTAGATTATAGAAGAATGGATGGTGGACGGATTTCGCTACGTGATGAGTTAAAATAAAATTATTTAGAACACAAATGAACTTTAATGAAAGACTTAAATTTTTAGCATACAAAAATCAAGGTCTGAGTAATTACTTCTTCTATTTTTATGCTATAAAACTAATACATTACAGGGAACTTAATATTGTAAGGAAGTCGCCAATGCGCGGCGAGCACTTCCTGGATAAGAGTTTCTTTCATAAACAAGCGTTGCGCCTGAAGGGCGTACTGAAGATTTTGCCGCAGCTCGACAAGTCAAAACACAGTCACCGTTTGCAGGCAGGTCCGCTAGGGTGGGCAACCTTCACGGGTCACCGAACCTCACACCAGGCGGCGTGTCCCGTGGGTGCAGGGGAAGCCTTTGACTCCTGCGTCGGCGGCGGCGGTTGAGGTGGCGCAATGTGACCACGGCGACGGCGGCAGCGACGACGGCGGTGGTGCAATGTGACCACGGCGATGAAAGCGACGACAGCTCAAGACTCGGGTGTCCAGCAACGCGATAATAATCGTCACGTCAATTGTGATGGGCGACGCGGGCGTGATCGGCAGAGATCAAAAGAGAAATATACTCCACAAATGAGCAACCGGAGGAACTAATCGTCCTCAATTTAAAGCAAAGGGACACTGCCCTTCCCCGGCTCTACTGCTCTGCGAGCTAAGCGCACCTCAGCGCTCACCTCTCCCACCGGTCTGATCCGCCTACCGGGATCTCTCCCACCGTTCTGATCCGCCTACTGGGATCTCTCCCACCGTTCTGATCTGCTTGCTCGGCGCATGCCGGCGCTCACCAGCCTTTTCTCCTCCCAGTTTCCCAAATGTTCTAGAAGTTTCCGAAAATTTTACTAAAACGTGCTTCTATTGGCGAAAGGTTCCTACGTCTTAAATAAATTTGGTCCAACAATATCTTGCGTTTTGCTGGTGTGTCGAGCGGAATTTTCCATGAGGCGCTCTCACTCGCACACTTTTGGTAAATAAACGTAGGTGGTCTCTCCCGGAGTTTCCAAAATGCGCAGACCCCCTTCCCAGCTAGATCCCCAGGGATAGACCCGCGTCGGCGTTGGCGAAAAAAAACACAGTCCCCCCCCCATTGGCCTGGCGCCGAGATGTCGCGGCGAGCACTGTGCGGAACGAATTAGCCGCCCGACGGCTCAGAAAAGACGCAAAAGGCGCCAGCACGTGATTACGCAACACTTTGTGTGCGATTATCCGGGGCACAATATTCGGTATCGTTAGAATACATAATAATTCTTGAAGCATCTTGCCGTATATAAAATCCTGAAATGTAAAATACAGTTCATAATACATTGAATAAACTATATATACAATTCAATAGTTACTTTATATACATGTGCCGTTCTGAACGGTGTTTATTGACACATGTATGTATCTACATATAATATGAGCAATACTACAAAAAAAAGGAATCTACTCTTGAATTTGCAAAAATATATACAGAGAATTTCAGCGACATTTATACATTGTCGTGAACGTGTGTGTTCCTTACACCCGCCAGTGAATCAATTCATTCGTCATACATGCGACTAAGCGCATCATCATTTACATTTTCTGTGCCCTTTTTGTGATTTATACGTAAATCGAGGTGCTGAAATAAAAGAGACCAGCGTAATAACCTGGGGTTTTTGCCCGCTGTGCTACGCAACCAGACCAAAGGATTGTGGTCGGTTTCGACCTGAATTGTGGCCTGCCCGTCGAGATAGATCTTGAGTTTGTCCAAACCCCAAATAAGAGCCAAACACTCGAGTTCTGTAGTACCATAATTAATTTCGGCATCATTTAATTTCCGGTTTAAGAACACAACTGGTTGTTCTTCTCTCTCGTCATTCATCTGGTAGAGAACCACACCTAAATCTCTCCGAGATGCATCTGCCTGGACCCGAAATTCTGTGGTATAATCGGGAGCATACACCGCAGTTTTTGCACAGAATGCTTGCCGCAGCTCATTGTAGGACGCTTCGCACGCCTCCGTCCATACGATTTTACCCTGCCGCTCGCGCCCCCGCAGCGCATCTGTTAGTGCCGCCGCTTTCCCCGCAAATCCTGGTATCAGGCGTCGATAATATCCGACCAATCCGAGCAGAGAGCGCACTTGCTTCTTTGACTCTGGTCTGGGGAAGTTTTGGATGGCTTGAATTTTGGCCTCGGCCGGCCGCAATTTCCTGTTCCCGACTATGTAACCCAGATACTTTACATGCGCGCGCGCAAACAAACACTTGCGCGGCTGCACAGTCAATTTGGCGGATTTCAGTATTTGAAAACCCGTAGCAAGGTGCCGTATGTGTTCTTGCCAAGAGTTACTAAACACGGCGATGTCATCGACGTACGGTACCGCGAATTCTTGGCACTTACTCAATGAAGTGCCTATTATACATCATTAATAAAGGCCGTTCTTAATCCCGAAAGGTAATCGAAGCGGTCGGTACGTGCTGAAACTGGTCACGATCGCTGAATACCTTTGCGCCCTTTCAGTAAGGCCGAATTGCCAATAGTATTTACAAAGATCCTATACACTTATGATCTTTGCTGCCGCTACCTTTTCAATTCGTTCTTCGAGATTGGGTAATGGATAATATTCCGTCTTCATGATTTGATTGAGGCGCCTACAATCAATGAAGGGCCGTGGATTCTTGCCCGGTGCCTCAACCAATATCATGGGAGACGTATAATCACTCTCCGTCTCCACAATGATGCTGTCGTGAAGCATTTTATCGACCTCTTCCCGTAATATCTTTGTCTGTCTCGGCGACATACGGTAGGGTACGCTACGAACTACTTTGCCTGTGTCCGTTAATTCCAAATCCATCGTAGTTATATCCGTTAATCCGGGTTTCTTATTGAATATATTCCTGTACCGACAAATGATCGTTTTCAGTGCGTCACGGAACTTACGTTCGACCTCAGTCCCATTCAGCATCTCTTCCGCGTCAAAGTCGCAAGAATCAAGTTTTAGCGCATTGTGATCTAACGCGTCTTCCTCACCGGCGACTGTCACAGTCGTGGAATCGAGAACGTTCAAGTACCGCTGGTGGTACCTTTTTAGCATATTTACTTGATAAACACGGGGTTCATTCCGCCCCGGCATCTGAACCACGTAATTATACTCTTAATTTTCTCGCGAATCTCGCCTGGCCCTATCCACTGCACAGCGAGCTTCCGCGTCTTGTTAGGCGCAAGAACCAGCGACTTCGCGCCTATTTCAAATGTACAAGAGACCGCCTTCCGGACATAACATACTTTTCGCTTACGGTGTTCCTCAGCCATTTTCTTATGAGCTAGCTCGCGGAAGCGCTTCAATCTGTTAATAAGTTTGAAAACTTTTTCGACAACCGAGCTTTCTTCGCCTTCCGATGTTCCCGCAAACTTTTCATACAGCAGAGTCATGGGGGTACGGAGATTCTTCCCGTATACCAATTCGACAGGAGAGAACCCTAGCGATTCATGCACGCTCGTGCGCAAAGCAAACATAATGGCGGGAAGTTGATTTTCCCAATCCGTCTCTGCCACCAAACATAGAACCTTCATGAGCCGGTTCATTGTCCTATACATAATTTCTACTGCATTCGATTGAGGATGATACGGCGAACTTCTCACGACTCTAATGCAAAATCTTTCGGTGAATTCCGCCGTCAACGCATTTGTGAAGCAAGTTCCCTGATCGTTCTGCAATTCGCGCGGAAATCCTATACGACTAAATAAGTCCAACAGAGCTTCGATCACAGTGACCGACGTTAGGTCACGTATCGGAATAGCCTCGGGATATCTCGAGGTTAAACACATTGCTGTTAAAATGTACTTGTTTCCTGTGTCTGATTCCGGAAAGGGGCCACACGCATCGACATTTACCTTCTCAATGCCTCGCCCGTTATAGGTACTATTTTCAAGGGCGCGCGAAGTTACTCGCCGCCGTTTCCTACGCGCTGGCAACTATCGCAACTACGCACGTAGTTTACCATATCTTTGTAGCAGTTAGGCCAGAAGAAATGTTTGGCTATAGCATCTTTACTTTTCGTGACCCCCAAATGGCCGTGGGCAACTTCATGACAGAGTTTTAAAATCGTGCCACGATATACCCGCGGTATAAAGCTCTCTCCGCGCTTGCTATGGCGGACACGAAACAATAGGCAACCTTTCATTAAATAGTCGCGCTGTTCTGCCTCTGGTCCTCCCTTTCGCTCAATCAGCGGCGTGTGCTCCTCGTCTTGTTTTTTAGCCGTTTCGAATTCGACGGGTTACAAACGAGCCAACGCAATGCTACCGGAATCTACTTCAGATTCCTGACTGTTTGTTTCTACGTTGCCCTGGGCGTCGACCTTGCCTTGAAAAACACTATTTTACTCCATATGTCCGCGGGTACCTGGGATGCGTCATGCGCTCGGCCGGTTTCTGAAGTTTCGCCTTTCGCCATCGCCTCCATTGCCTCGGGCGTGTCTCCTAAGTCGAGGGGTGAATCACCAACGTACGTAGCGACCGGCTCTGCCGCCGCCGCCGCTGTCTCTGGCTCTCCTTCGCGCGTGGCCTGGGGTCCCAACGCCCTGGCGTGTACAGAAGCCATTTGCGCCCTAGTCCGCACAGCGCAGAGAAGCTGTGGTTCTAAGAAACCTTGCTTGATATCTTTCAGAATCGTCGCGGAACGATTACTGAAAATATAATATTGTAAGTCGCAGTCCTTCGCGACTGCGGCCTCTGTGACAAGAGTACCGAATGGGCCTACTATTTCAACTTTTGCTACCACTAGGTTTTTCAGCGCCTCGTCCAGAGGCTGCTTAACCCATACGGACTTGCCGGTGTACTGAGTCGGCGTGACGTGCTTGGCGTTAATAATGTCTATAGTCGCCCCAGTGTCGCGAAGAAAGGTGACTGTTTCCCAGAAAACCGTGCCTACAAACGTGTGTGGAGACAATAAATCCTGTGCACTAGTGTCAGCTACGTGACACATCTTTTCGCTCGGTTTATTTTGAGGGCAATATCTTTTAATGTGCCCTGGTTTCCTACATAACCAACACATTCGTTCTTGCACCTTATCAAACTCCGCGTTTTTGTCTACTTTGGGCGCTGCAGTCTTGGAAGTGATCGGCGCGCTTTCCGTCGCCTTCTGCCATTTCCGTTCTCCCGTAGGCTTTTTACTACCGAACCGTGTGAAGTCTTTCTTGTACCCACTAGCCCGGTTGTTCTCATAGGTGTCCAGCTTACGTGCCAAATCTTGGGACTCACTCCAAACATCTCACCCCAAACATCTATGAAATGGTCACGCATAACCGCCGGCACTTTCCGTTTCATCTGATCGGTCACTATGAGATCTAACAACTGTTCGTATGTTTCTATCTTTAACCCAGAAACCCATTTTTTACAATAATTAGATAGTTCACGTGCATAACCGTTCCAAGTGGTCTTTGTTCCTTTCACCTGACTACAAAACATTTGACGGCACTTTTCTGCAGTGAATTTATACATGTCTAACAATTGTACCTTAATCTGTTCGTAATCCTGATCCGGTGAATCGGACCCTACAACGAGCCAATTGTTTACCTCCTTAGGAAGCAGACCCATTAAGTGGCTTACCCATTCGACCGGCGAAATGTAAAGCTGGCGAGCATGCGCCTCGAAAACACTTAAAAATTATGTAACATTGTCACCTTCGCCTTTGAACGTATCCATAACCTGGCTGATACGAATATTTGTACGATTTCCCGTGTCACTACTGCTTATGGATTCGCACGTGGGAACATGATTCATTAATTTCAACTTTTCTAGTTCAAATTGGCGTTCTTCGCGTATTCTTTCCTGCTCTTTCTCTTCGCGTATTTCTGCGACCTGTTCTCTCTCCAGATCGGCGAGTTGTTTTACCAATGCTTCCTCGTACTCCTGGCTTTCCGTGATAATAGCTTTAAGTCTAGCCACTGTCTCGTTCCCTTCCAACGTTTCAACATCTCCATCGCGACTCTTACGAGCACGTCTTTCCGCTAAGAAAGACAATATGCCTGAATTGATCACCGGCTAGTACAAAAAAACACTCTTACATTCTGTTGACCTCGGTGTCGCGTGAGCGCTTCCTGGTTCGGGTGTCCTAGCCTCCTTCCTTCCTCTCATTCTGGTCGTTCAGGGATGTCCTCTTCCAGTACCAATACCAATTCCAGTTACCAGCACTAGCTCCAATTCCATATACCAGTATCAGTTTCAATTCCAGAACCAAATATGAAAAAGAAAGGTTCCGAGTCGGATTGTACCGCCCCGAAACTACCGTACCGAATTACCGCACAATTCGATTTCCCGTGGCGTGCGTGATACTGCCGATGCCACGTAAATACGACGCGTGTGCACCTCTAGTTACGATACACAATCCTTACGCGTACTGTTCGGACTTGTTCCGCGCGTGACTCAGTACCAGTGACTCAGGTGCCGCACGGCTAGTTCTCCGCTGATGCTACTGCTGAACTTTCGCTTCCCCGACTGTTGTGAACGTAGTGACCGATTCCACAACAAAATGTAACTGCTACCAAAGAGTCCCGACGTGAATCTTTAAATCCGCTGCCACCAAATATGAAAAAGAAAGGTTCCGAGTCTGCGACGTATTGAGAATTAATAACACAGACGACTGATTCCAAATTATTAAAAATGTAATATATTTACACAATAATTTACAAGTTGAATTTACTAAACGAAAAAATCTCTTGCAACCTTTCTATTCCCTTAGCCGCGAAACTCCGCCACCGTCCCCAGGCCTAGCCCAGGACTACTGCTCTAAAGCAGGCAAGCAACGCGTGGTGCGAAGCTGTCGGACACTGAGTCCCTCAACCACCGTTATCACGTGGCCTGACGCCAAACCGGTCTTCGCCTGGAAGGCCGCGTGCTAGGATTGCACCGGAGATATCACTCAGTCTTTCGACCCTCTACATGTCTCGTGTGGGTGCCGTTGGTGCCGCCTTAAGTACCCTGCGGGCTCGCCCCTCTCCTTGGCGCTCCGATTCCGGAGGGCGTCACGAAGGCTCGGCGGCCAGCTTCCTGTAGGTTCTTGCGACATCGTCCCTGCCTCGCACCCTAACCTTTCTCTATAGTTATTTTCGAGCGGGGCTTCCCTGCCCCATCCGTTTGGCCTATTCAGCGCGTCCTCTGCCCGGCGCGTGCCAACCGCCCCCAACCCGCATCCGGCTTAAGCGTGGGGGTGTAACGGTTTTTCCGGGCCCAGCTCGCTGCACGACGCCAAACAAGTCAACTATGTGTCCAGAAGCGCATGGAAAGCTTTGTATTTGGTGATGAGAATTCTTGGAAGAGGGAGAGCTGAATCGCGTAAACTTGCGTACACATCGCTAATTCGACTTATTCTTGAATACGGTTCAGTTTGTTGGGATCCTTGTGGGACAAGTAAATACTTTAAATAAGATTCAAAAAGTCGCGGAAAAATTTATATTGTGATGGAAAATAAATTCAAATAATTCCATGTGAGAATCCTTGCAGAAACATCGGAAAAGAGCAAGACTCTGTGCTTTCTTCAGAGGTTACAAAGGCGAACTAGCTTGGAAGGATATTCAGAAGCGACTCTTAAAATCATCATTCACTACCCGCTAGGACCTCAATTGCAAAATTATGGGGAGAAGGCAAAAAACTGATGTTAGCAAATTTTATTTCGTTAACCGGACAGTAAAAAATTGGGACGAATTACCTGCAGTACTGCTAGAGACTTTACCTCAAAATTTAAAAATAAATTAAAAAGCATAAGTTACTAATTTTATTAATTGTACATATGTTAGAATAGGGTTATTTTGTATTCATTGAAGCTAAGACTCTCATTTTGTATTCATTTAGCATTAGTTATAATTTGTATAAGTGGAAAACTTGATGTAAATGTAAACTTAAAAAAACTTAAATGTAATCTTAAATGTACTTTCGGAGAGCTGCCACCGGGATCTTTCCCAGCTCTATAAATATATTATTATTATTATTATTATTATTATTATTATTATTATTATTATTATTATTGTTGTTGTTGTTGTTGTTGTATGTTGAAGTGCTTCACATGACTTCAAGTAAAGTATTTCGAAAACTAAAAAGTTTACGATGAAAAAGAGTTAAATTTCGCATTTACAGTGAAGCTTAATGTCGTGACCGGCCGCACGTAATTAAAAGTGCCGCCACGGAATGACGTCAGCAGGGCGTTACCGCCCCTGGCGGCAGTGGGCAACACTCAGCGCGGGCCAGCGGTGCCTGGCTGAGCGCGGCCGTCACGCCTGAGCGAGCGTGGTGAAACAGAGCGGGGAGAGAGAGAGAGAGGAGGGGAGGGGGAGAGGAGAGGGAAGAGGGAAGAGGGGAAGAGGGGAAGAGGGGAAGAGGGGAAGAGGGGAAGAGGGAAGAGGGGAAGGGGAAGAGGGGAAGAGGGGAAGAGGGGAAGAGGGGAAGAGGGGAAGAGAGGGGAAGAGGGGGAGAGGGGGAGAGGGGAAGAGGGGAAGAGGGGAAGAGGAAGAGGGGAAGAGGGAAGAGGGGAAGAGGGAAGAGGGGGAAGAGGGGAAGAGGGTGGAAGGGAAGAGGGGAAGAGGGGAAGAGGGGAAGAGGGGAAGAGGGGAAGAGGGGGAAGAGGGGAAGAGGGGGAGAGGGAGAGGGAGAGGGGGAGAGGGGGAGAGGGGGAGAGGGGGAGAGGGGAGAGGGGGAGAGGGGGAGAGGGGGAGAGGGGGAGAGGGGGAGAGGGGGAGGGGGAGAGGGGGAGAGGGGGAGAGGGGGAGGAGGGGGAGGTGGAGGGGGAGAGGGGGGGAGAGGGGGAGAGGGGGAGAGGGGGAGAGGGGGAGAGGGGAGAGGAGGGGGAGAGGGGGAGAGGAGGGGAGAGGGAAGAGGAAGAGAGCAGAGGAAGAGAGGGGGAAGAGGAAGAGAGGGGGAAGAGGGAAGAGAGGGGGAAGAGGAAGAGAGAGGGGGGAAGAGGAAGAGAGGGGGAAGAGGAAGAGGAAGAGGAAGAGGAAGAGGAAGAGGAAGAGGAAGAGGAAGAGGAAGAGGAAGAGGAAGAGGAAGAGGAAGAGGAAGAGGAAGAGGAAGAGGAAGAGGAAGAGGAAGAGGAAGAGGAAGAGGAAGAGACACGACGACGACGAAACAGTGCTACGACTTCGGACTTCCCTTCTGCTATTTGGTGACTCGGCATTTCTTGGTATATCTCCTGGTTTATGACGACACGGCTACGTTCTCTCTGCAAGTTCTCCTGGTTATTCGGCACTACGGCTTTGTACCCGGTTTTGTCAAATTGTTTATTGAACCCTGGTGAGTTTAATTTGGATACTTCACTTAAACGCTATTTTCTTAAAAACCACTCCAAATTTTTCAGAGAAAATTGCCATATAGGACGATATTTTACTCGTCTATAATATTTTTTAAGTAATATATATCGTTTCTACCATTAGGAAACCGAAATATTGACAATTTTTTTAAAAAACAAATGTACTCTCAGCAGCGATGGAGGGCAGCTGGCAAGAGAATGTGGCAAGTCCAAATAGCTAGCCCAGACCAAATAAAATAAACGATTACGAGAAGGTCTGTGCCATTCTGTAGCACCACTAGCTGATCATGAAAATGTAGTGGAGATTTTTATATAACGGAGTTACACATATGATATTCTCTTGATTTTTAGGCAACACCGAGTGTCGTATACAGAGTAAGCGAGGATCGTAGAGAGCGTCGTAATCGGGCAGGGCGCATGCTATACTCTCGAAACCAGTCATCTTTCTTAAGTCGTAAGCTGTCAAAACAGATGTTTGGAACCTCTACAAAGTTTTTGGAGGTTTCGTTCCTGGGGATTCCTCAATCCGTAGCAGAGGTAGAAGGAAACGTGCAGAATACCAAAGTGTTTTTGAAATTAAACCGATTATTTTGTTTTTGGAATTTAATTGCAGGCCTTGAGGTTAGGTCAGTTACTAATTGATACTAGTGGTGCTACAAAAGCACATTCTTTCTCGCATTATTTCTAACTGCTCCGATGTATTATGTTACATAAACCTAAAAAGTGCTTTCAAAAAGCAAAAATAACTTTTACTCTCCAAGACTCGATCTCGGATCCTCAGAGTTAACACGCTGTCATCTGCACCACTAAGCCACAAACGCGCCGACGACGCCTAGAAACGTAAATGCTAACTTTATTTAAAGTACTCTCAAAAATAAAAAAAAATACGTTGACATTGAAATATCTAAAGCCTCGAGTTGGTTCAGATCGATCGATCGATATCAATTTTGGAGAAAATTGGCTGAACAATTTAAGCCCTATCGTTGGCAACACAAGGACAGACAGACATTTTGCCGACAATCGGTTTTTCGGTATCAAGGACCCACAAAACATGGATTCGGGCTGCACCACGTGTTAGAGGAAATTTTTCTATATTTAGCTACTGGATTTATCTACTTTTCCTTTACCAGGATCCGGCAACACGAGTTTTTCTGCCGCAAATTCGCCGTTTTCAGGAGCACGATTACATAGCTTTCTCTTCTTACGAAGTACCCTCGTAAGGGTGAGAAAGTATAACGATCTTATCGGTTTTCTGAGCTTATATGTATAAAATATTCTTCTTTTTTATACGAGGAGCGTTCATGTAAAAAGAAACATGTCCATCGAAAAAAATATTGAGTTAGCATTGCAATAATACGACCATCAGCTGCAACTTCAGCCCTGATGCGGAGGAGCAAAAGCAAATACAAGTTACTTAATATAAGTCTCTAAGGTACGTAATGCTGCGCGAAAAAACAGCAAATTTTTGGCATAAAATCTCTTATTACAGGGCCCTGGCAGGGTTGAGTAAAATACTTTAAATTCAGTATTTAAATACTTCGTCAAAATACTTTGTAAATGAGAAAATACATACTCAAAATACATTAGGTTTTGAATTGCTAAGTACATACGTACTTAAAATACTTCAAATACTCAAAATACAGTAAATACAATAATTTTGAATCACAATAGAAAATTATTATCGAAGAAAACTCCGCCTATCTTGTGTAATTCTACCTTCTAAAAGCGGAAGACGCCGGGGGCGCTATTTTTGAAGACAGTTGTGTTCTTGGTAAGGAACACATAGCTCACAAATCATTGCAAAGATCGGAAAGTGAGAGCAATTTCCTGTTCTCTGGAGCGCCCTGACGGACTTTGGCGAAGTAGATAAGGTATCCTACACGGCGTCAAATTGACATACGCGGTGTCCCTGCACGCCGCATTACAGGCACACATAGGGCATAGAGCTTCCCGATCGGAAGAAGCCCTGGCAGATTTTATGCGGTTGTTGCTTGTTTGGGAAAAGTTACCCATCAGTGATTTTTCAAAAACCGATTGTAGAAAACAAAATATAAAGAACAAAAAATATTAAAAATGCGGAAAATTCAATAAAGACACTTTAAGGCTCTTAATGCTCGATTAGGCAATTATCTGTAAAATAGGCATTATAAAACCCTCACAAAAGCCATTTCTGGGGTAAGGGTCTACAATTAATTTAACATGATATATGGCTTGCTTAGTACAGTTTTTACATGTTTAATTAATTATGTACCTTTATCGGAAGCAAGTTTTACCTCACATAGTCATAGCAAATAATTCTCTTTTCATCGACCAAGATTCTACCATTACGCATTACTGTAAATTCGAAGCTCTTTTTCACAGGTATCAATTGAGTTTTCGAAAAACTTCATTTAAAGTCATTTGAAGCCCTTCCACTCACAAATACAATAATGTATCGATGAAAATGTGAACATTAACGGTGTGAGAGATATTTCAACAAAATTATATTTGTGCAATTTTTGAAACAACAGAAGAATACACCAAAATGAACTTCACGTCATATTAAACAGTGCAATTAGTACTGTACACTGGAAAAGTTTGAAGAAACAAATTGGAACCATTTCTGAGAAAATGGCGTTTGAGCGTTTCTGAAAATGCAGAATTTTGAGCTCATTTAAACACAAAACTGTTGAGTTTTTTGAGAAACTTTATCTGACATTATTTAAAACACATGTACTAATAAAAAATATAATAAAGTGAAGAAATCGCGTCTAATGTAAATATTACCGACGTGAGTAACAAGTAAAAAGAGTTTTTGTCATTTTTGAAAAAAAAAAAACACGAAAGAATAAAGCAATATGACGTTTATGTCATAATATAGGGTACATTTGGCACTACCCCTACCAAAAATTTAAAGAAAAAATTTGGAGCCGTTTTTGAGAAAATCTTGCTTTTGTTATTTTTTAAAATTGCAAATATTGCATGCACTATTGCACAAAAAGCACTAAAATTTTCAAAAAAAAATCTATATGATCTTAATGAATGAACTATTTATGGACAACAAATTTCATTTAAAGGAAAAATCTGTGTCTTTAATTTTGTAGTTGTAGGAAGACCCCGAAAAGAATTCAAACGTTAGCAATTTTCAAAAATTCAGAGTTAACCGTGAAAACCGGACCTACGCTTCTTTTATAAGTGTATTTTCCTCTATTCTTACAAGAAATTTTTAAAAAATTTGACTTAAAAAAAACAACACTTTTTCGGTATCAGGGGACACCAAAACGTATATTGAACGAACATATCAACGTAATATTCCGTTGAAATGTCGAAATCGATATTCCGCAGCACTACATAACTTTCTCTATACTACTTAATATTACTCCGTATATGCGTATGTATACGAGAAAGCAAAAAGTGAACATTTTCGACCCATCTACATGCCATAGATGTTGGTAAAAATTATTCTAAGATACATGTGAATCAAAACCATTGCATCAAATATAGATATAGTAAAAACCTTTTCTTCCCTTGATTTATATAATTCTACGCCAGTTTTAGAGTAACAACTCTTTAGCATCTGTTTCTTTTCTATATAGTTGACTAAGGTATAGGGCGTGCCAGAATGATGGAATGATTCATTCACATGTAGAAAGCTGAAAATCCTTCTACATTTCGTGAAACGGCTTTAATGTTATAGAAATTATCATGCCGGGCTCCCAAGTTTGCGTGTTCAAACCCGGTCAAAGTCGGGGGATGTTTGAGGTTCCAAATCGACGGCACGCATGCGGAAACTTGGCGTGTAAAACATCCCATGAAGGGCACTGGGCCTATCCAGGCACATTAGAAATTGAAATTGATTGGAAATTGATTGGAATTGCGAGAATTGACGAACTATTACATTTAGTTAAAGTTTCATAACCTGTTATTTTAGAAATGTTTGCTGACGATGTATAACAATATGAAATATCAACCAAAAAGGAATTAGACATACATACTTGATTTGGATACCAGTATTATAATTGCTTGTAGGGCTGATAATATAATTTGCTTTGCTACGATGTAATCAGAAATTTAGCGTGCTACTAAATACAAAATTGTAATATTGAATCTTCTTTGATGAAGTTAGTAATAAATTATTTTTTCCAGTCACTATGTTTAGTTGATTAAGACGGTTCTATCAAAGCTAAAAAAATCGTTATTACTTTGTACTCTAATTTCCGACAAGAGTAAATTATATATTTCTAATTTCAAATCAACGAACACTATTTATTCATAATCGTTTACGACATCGTATAAAAAAGATTAAGCCCTTTGCATTTGTTTTAACAAGACTCACAATATCATGATTGACCTAAAATACCGTAAAGTAGAGTTTGTTCATTGGTATCTTTTATTCAGTTTCATATTGAGGGACAATGGTCACAAATATAAGTGCTGCCAAACATTACTCTTCTTGGAACTGACTATATTTCATTTTTATATCAATCTCGATGCTCTCAATTTCCTCCGTTTTGCTACAATTTGGAAATTATAATATTCCTGGTGAAAAAAATCAATTGTGAAATTGTAAATTGTTGTTAGTTAAAATTACATAGTACATTTTTAAAAGAGGACACTGCTTTAAAATATTGTTTATGAGGTACAATGAGCATAAAGTAAAAAATAAAAAGTGTCGATACAAAGCAGTGGACAGAACATAAACAGTGAAATACGGCCCTTGTAGCTAGAAATACGATGGATTGCACATTTAAATAAGTGGGAAAACCATTTCTAATTTACTGCCGCGTCGACCCCGCTCCGCCCCCCCCCCCCAAAGCCACCTTCTCCCCTCTACTTGCACCTTCGTAGCTCACGCAGGCAGACGGCTGGCGCCTAAGTGCAGAATGTTCGCGGGAGGAGGCGTTGTGCAGGTCTAGTATAGAGCAACGCAGATTTGTGTTGGAGAAGTATTTCCGAGCGCAATCTTTAAGAGTGCCAGGCAGCTTTCAAAAAAAAAAAAAAAAAATTAATTTTAGTTTACACCGAACAAGAGTAGCATATTTCTGTTATTGAAATGCTATCGCCACACAGGGAGCGTGTTTGATCAGAAATGAATTCGCCGAAACACATTCTCACGCAACGAAAACTAGAGGAAGTTCGGGATGTTCTTTCAACTTCTCCGAGAAAATGATTTAGCAGCAATTCTTCAGCAGCAATGTAATCTTTCGTATGGAAGTGCGCACTGTGCCACAAAAAAAAAAAAAAAAAAAAAAAAAAAAAAAAAAAAAAAAAAACAAACAAACAAACAAACAAACTTGAAAATGCGCGCATTCAGTGGACATCTCTGGAGCTTCAGGTTCCTGATCGGGCTGCTCGCATGAATTGGCTACGGCGAATTGTTAGTGAAGGTTTCGAGGCATTTGATAACAGTAGCATGCATTCAACCCCAGCACTGCTGGGGTAAGTAAGAATAACAAAGTAATGAATATTGAGAATTAAAATTACGATGAATACCACTTGATCAAAAATATTGCACCCATCTACTACGATCTTTGCGCCGGCCCACAGCACAACCCCAACAGTAAGACTTTCGCTGGAACTCGGAGCTACGCTCGCATCTTATTCACTGGGCCAGGGGCAGGCGGTGATCGGGGAAGAGCCGTGACGTGTAATGATCCCAGCTAGCTAGGGACAGATGACTTTCTCCTCCTCCCTTCCTTCAAGGCGAGGACTCGCAAGGCAAGGCCTGCCTCGTGATTGCAGTACTCTCTGCCAAAGAGCAGATGAGAGCAAGCAAGGCATCTCACATTTACTCGAAAGTCAGTGCTACCACAATTCATCATTATTTTAAATTTTATGTTTTGTCTGTAAAAATTACCACAGCGCTTGTTAAGAAGTTTATAAATTATATAATGTTTATGGGGCACGTATTTCTCTCTCGCTGTAATGAGAGTGAACCAGAATGTTCCCTAGAGGTTTTATTAATTATTATGAGGAAGGTTGTTTTGACACATGTGATCAGAACACTAGATTCCCCGAATTTTTGAACAAGTATACCGTACCCTTTTGAGAGTCAGTGGGCATGGTAGGTCTGCGTGATGTAAAAAATAATAAAAATCTATGGTCGAAACAGTAGTGAAAAAGGATTATCTGCTTTCGAAAATATGACACACACATTCATTGTTTCGAAAAAACTATGCAGAATTTTACTAGTCATGAAAGAAAATTGGAGTTTGGTTTCCATTGATTACTGCAAAATTTGCAGAAAGCAGATTTCATTTTCTTATTCTGTAAGTTACTTTTTCTTTCTTGAAAATACATCTTGTGTGGGAGTGATAAATTGCATGTTGGAATTGTTTATTTAAAAAAAAATTGTTTCACAATTCTGGTAAAGAATCTCCTGTTGCACAACTACTTTGTATACGGTAGGGGATGGGGAAGCTGGTTGGTCGGTAGCAGCTGGGGTATGCAATGTAATCACCGCACGCCCCTACTTGATAAAGTGTTTGGTTTCATCTGGATGAATGTGTTAACCAGAAAAACAGTAGACTCTGGGTTACCGAGACCATTACATTAAAAAAAGATTGGAGTATGGAGCCATTTATCGATACAGATTAATTGGTTTGTAGTTTTTCAAAGAAACGGAACCGGTGGATACGTTACTAATTTATTGCGAAATTTTGTATCCCTTCTTGAGTTGGATGTGAGAAACCTTGGTTTGAGCAGGATGGAGTGACATCACGTAGTACTGCGTAGTCGACAATGCAATTCTCGAGTTTTTTGGGAATGTAAAATTTTCACAGGGTTTATGGCCCCACCGGATTTTTATCTTTAAATATGCCTCTAAAGTAATGTTTATGCGAACAAGCCCGTTAATCTTAAAGAGCTTCAAAGAAACATCAAGGAATTCGCATGATTGACGAAGAAACTTTACATCGGGTTATAGCAAATGCTTTCAAGTGAGTTAATGCTTATTTGTTAGCAAATGGAGGGCATTTTGAACACTTTTTGTGGGTTTTGCTTGTTTCTGACTCCAACTCTTCATAATAAATACTTTCGTTTTCTTCTTTTCTCATTACCTACTAAACAAGCCTACTAACAAGATATTTTTGTTTGCGAGGATTTTCCAAAACATTTTTCCTTAAGGTGGAGAGAAATGGGATGAAAAGCAATGCTGTGATGTATCGTCAATTAGTGATTATCTTTCACTGACAATTTGATCACTGATTATTACACACTTTACTTCTGAGCCACTCTTTTGAGACTTCATTTTTAAAGTAATATTATTTCAATAATAATAATAATAATAATAATAATAATTTGTTCTGCGAACCTGGAATTTATAATTAATTAATATTTATTTAAAACAGAAAATTATAAAACATAAGTACATTTCTGGAGCATATTTGTTATGAAACTAAAGCAAGCCAAGTTCATTATTAAATCTACCTGAATGTTTATTTTACATGGCAAGCTTATTTCACTTTTAAACAATTTACGAAGGAATGACTGTTCTTGACAATACAATTTTCTTTCGATGTCAAATAATTAGGCGTATGTTGTTTTCTTAAACTCATGGCCATGGTGGTCACCTGCTCTCCTTCTTGAGGTGGCATTAGTGGAGAGGGGATTAAGCATACTTTCTGACAGTTTACCTGGTTGAAACTGCCAGCCTCTATCTGACCCACTAAAACAAAGTTGCCAGTGCAATTCACTCTTCCTGCTGTGGGTTGCATTTTAAGCTGATCACCTGTTATATCTGCAAAATTGTCATTTACCTATCATAAATAAAACAGGCAACTTTGCAGGTAAGTATCCTGCCACTGTCCATTTTTTATCCATTTATTTAATCATTTACATTATGAAATAGAAAATGGATAATTGGATTCCCAGGTAATTGAATCTAGGAATGAAGGTTGCATCATTCAATATCAAACACAATTGTGTATATTACTTTATTTCATGTTTTGACACACATATTCCTTTCATGATACAAACACAAAATCTGGAAATATTCAATAGGTTCATGTTTTAAGCACATCCACTGATAAAGAACTCAGAAAAAAAGGCATTAAAATGTAACTACCAGGTTGGTATATTTAAATTATTAATATAATTACTAGTTTGAAATTGAGAACACCGTTAGTCATGTAATAAGATTTTGTAAAAATTAATACAGGAATTTGGTATTCATCTACAGAGCCAATGATTGAGCAACAACACAATATTTTTTGATAGCATGCATAGGTATATGATTAATAAAAGGAAAGGGGCTATATTACCTCATGGCAGACAAAATAAGTATAAGTGAAATAAATTGTACTCACAATTTTACACTCAGAAAAAGTTCTGAACCAAAAAGTGCCATAACTTCAGTAAATTTCTATTTCCAGGAATAATTTTCTTGATTCATTATTCACTATCATAACTACTATAATAACAATCATATTATAATTATAATTATACTTAACATCGAGATTTTTCTAGAGAGGTGACACTAGAAATTAGCTATCTGGATCTTCATAGCTTATTTCAAATGAAATGCCTTTCCAACAATGTGGTAAGTTTAAATTTTATGACTATAGAAACAGAATACAGAACATTTTACAGAAAGTGGGGAGCTCAAAATATTATTTCTTAACAGGCATTGACCTCACCTGTCCCCATTGGCTTTCCACATTTTAATGACTACTAATGGGATAAGAATAAACAACCAACACCTAGTTCTATGTATTACTAATATTACTATAACATCTTAATTGTTTCACAATTGAATAAATAATAATACATCAGTATGATAAAACAGAATCTTAATTTTAAGAAATGTAGCTCTTTATTATTCTATTTGTCATATAAATAAAAACAAAAGTATATTTTAACAGATTGTAGAAACATCCAACAAGTTATTTCATCACATCTTTCTCAAAGAACGTGTACCACTTAGATACCAAGAACAATAAAGTGGTAAAGCATTTCTTAAAAATCTTGTTAAGTAACCCTACAATCTATTTAGAATTAAATTTTCATGTTAAGGGTGTATATGCACTATCTTGTATTTATTTGTGAACGGATCCAAATCTACTTCTAAAGTGGTTCCTAGAAGGTTTGTATAATTTTTACAAAAGTTTTAATAAATATTCATCATAAGATTAGTGACTGCAAAAAATATTAAATAAATTTAAGAGAGCATGCCATACCCACCAGCACACTACACTCAGAGAAAATGAAAAGATCTACAGAAGCTTGCAGCCAATTGTAAACTGTTCTACTTAATATTGCATAAGTTAGGGCAAAGGAGCATACAACTGGGATGCATTGGTTCTATTTGTGCACTTTACCTTTATATATAATCAGGTTTGCTTAAAATAAAAATCTCTTGTCTTCAACAGAAAAAGTTTCTGTACCTAAGCTGACAGACAATTTCATAGAGTGGTAGTTACTCTGACTTCCAAGTCAATACTTACCTTTCTTTATCATTCTTGGTAGATAACTTTGTTAGTGAATTAACAGTACATGATTGTTCTCACAGCCATCTGGTGATTTTTTACACTCAATTGAAATAACGAGATTCTTTACCTTTTTTAATTCCTACTTTCCTTTTTAACTCTTAAATTTCAGTTATTAACCAAGAGTAACAAAAAAATATGTTCATCTCATTAGCTAAATAATTTCTGCTCCTGTCAGTAATTATCACAGAATATGAATATAAATTTCTTCATTACACTAGTTTTTTCAAAACATAATTCCATATAATAACAAATAATACTTATTTCCTTTATACAAAATTAAATAACACTCATAAATCCTATTTTTGTTGATTTTAGTAGGATTTCACTTTATTGAAGAAAATTTTATACTAGTTTTGAACAGTGCTGAGTTTCCAGATAAATGCTTGGGAATGTGTACCCTTTTAACTATTTGAATGCTCAGAATAAAAAAAGTGATGGCCAAAGGCAGAAATTTTAGATACCTACGACATTTTTAGCAAATGATGTAAATAATATTATATTTCATTTGTATCTGGGGGTAGTTCATCTGCAAGATACATTTTTAACATTAACTTTAGATGCAACAGATAATCTGAATTACTTGTTTACTTTATGGTCATGATAAAATCAGGTACTAACATTATCATTCTAATGGTTATTCTTTGTTTATGTGAGATGTTGGCAAAACATCAGTCAGAGAATACCAATTAATTTTTTTCCAGAAAATCAGCACTGGTTTTGTAATACACATCCTTCATAATAATTTTGAATAAATAAATACATATATATGTATTATCAACAAATTTATAGTTACTAGTAGATACATAATATTCTATATACACTCAAACACAAATAATTTTTAAGACCAAAACTTTGTGCCTATGCATATGTGTATAAATCCATATATGCTTAGAGTCATTGAACATTTGTTGGTATATTATACCAATGAATTTTTACATTTGTATTTGATTTACTAATTGAATTTGTTTGCATTAATTCTGATTCAGAGTCTGGAAATATCTTACATGAAGGTAAACCTATTGTGTTAGTTAAATGATAGCTTTATGAGATTCACGTTATTTAAAAACAAGTAATATTTAATGTAGTTAGAAGCTTGACAAAAAAGTCAACTAACACACATATTTCAAATTTACACTTTATGTAAAATTTTAATCACTGAAAAACTAATAAATATAATCATGAATAAATAAATCATGAATTTGAAAACAACAAAATAATATTGGTACAGTATGTCTTCAGTTATTTATTGAACATAATTATTCTAAGAACATGTTAATTTCCTAACAAGTTGTGTTTCACTTGTTTCACACTCTTCTAATACAATCATTCAAGTTCATCTAAATCAGTCTTCAATGGAAGTAATTTATTAAAAAAAATTGTTGCTATGTCACTAATGGCCATTTCCATTTAAAAAAATAAGAATGGAAAATAATTATGTAATATTTATGCTAGTTTCTTAAAGCTCATTTCAAGAATTTCATTTTGTTTAATTCTACACACTTGTAACCAGTTATTTTGCACATCACATTTGTCATAATAAAATTATGGAGAAAAAATATGTCCATTCATTGATAATGTATAATTTTCCACCACACTCATTATATACAACTGTCAGTACAATAATTTTGTCTTTTAATTTGACCTACAGAGATTAAGGACATTGAACATTATTAGTCCAAAATCAGTCTTCATTTATACTCCCTATCCCTTATATTAAATATTTCTATGAGTGAACTTCAGACTGAGTTCCAATGAGAATCAAAGAATAAAAATGTTGTTAAATGTTCTAAAATAAAGAAAATAAACACAATAAATTTTAGGGTAATTCAGTCAAGCTGTGTGAGAGTTCTCTTTGGTGACATTATTATTGTCCAATTTAAATATAGTGACTTGTGACAGATCATAAGCTGTGATGCGGTAATCCAGTTTGGAGCTTCAATACCTAAAATTAAAGTTAAAATCCCTCAATACCTAAAATTAACCACAGCAACCAATTATATTCTCATTATATTTAAATTGGACTATAATTCAGGAAGCTTTTTGTTGAGCACATTTATTTTTGCTCTTGGAAGAAAATACTTTTCAATGACATAACATTGAAATTTTTGCATTGTAAATGGGTGTATAATTATAAACTATTTTGAAACATTTTTGAAAAATAAAATTACTGTTTTTTGTTGTTAAATAAATTTAAAAAAAACATGGTGGTAAAACACTTCTTAAAACATGAATTAATTAACCATGAATTCTAATGAGATTGCTGAGCTCAGATATTTTGTTAGCCCTTAATCTTAAATTTAAAAGCTTGCATATTTTTATACATTTTTTTTCTACTTCAAGTGAAAGTGTTTGTACTAATTTTTTCCTCAGGATTTAATAAAGCCAAATATGCCACTATTCTAAAAGAACTAAGAAAGATAAAATTTGGCTTAGTTATCTCATTTGAATAGGAGAATTCTTTATTTGCATAATATAATATTATGTCCCTTATGAATTTGGACCTGTTACAAACACCAACTTTTGTTTTACATGTACATGTATTACATTCATTGTAGTTGCAAATAAATTTCCATATTCTGACACTGAAAGCTAAATCCATTGAAAACAATACATTAAATATCTATATAGGTATCCATTCATAGCTAGACAATTTAAGGTAGTACGAAGAAATCATCAACCTCTAGAACATTATCTTCTACTTTTTGTTAATAACAGCTTCATTTTCAGTGATAACAATATACCTAGTTAGAAATAAATGTGCTTCAAATTTTGTTCGGAAATTATTAAATTGATTAAAATTCCATTATTAAATTGATATGATTGAATATGATTTTTTGAATATTCATTTGAAGAAATCATCTTATCCTTAACAGAAAGTATTTATTCACTCATATCTTTCAATGAAGTTTGAAATATGTTACTAAATTCTGAATATGATCAAATAAATTTTAACACTATATATATTTTCTCTTAGCAATGATGTTGGCACTAGCATATAGCACTCTCTGAGCAATATGGTTTTATTTATTGATATCAACATTATGTGAAGAAACACTTCATTGTATGAAAATAGATCAGAAGTGATGGAGTGATGTGTAAAAAAAAAGAAAGAAAGAACGAGAGAGAAAGAAAGAATCACCTGCAGATTCATTCATTCATTGTAATTCCTAGAGTATTTGTTTGAAATTATCCCAGCAAGTCACTCAAATGTCTACTGAATAATGAAGTAAACACATTGACTTTCTGTGTTCGATGTAATGTTTGTTATTATTTTAAGACAAATTATTATAATATATTTAACTTCAAAATGAAAAATTATTAGCACCATTGGTCAATTTTAAACATGAGTTGAGCTTGTTGTCTGTAGGAAATGGTTCACTTTCTCCACTCACGAAGCTTTGTAATGAGATTGAATACTTATATTAGTGAGAGGCCATTTGGATGCATTTCCCTCTTAATTTACATCACAAAACTTACATTTAGCTTGTATTGTTTAACAGATATTATCTAAAGCATACACAATTGTGTATGGTCCAATTGGAGAAAGAGGTAAATAAAATTACTTTGCAATAAGCAAATAAGTTAATTCATCAAACTAAAATCTCTACTAAACCCATCTCACAACAGAAATGTAATGACATATTTGAAGACAATCATTCTGAATATTACTCTTTGAAAATATTTGTTTACATTGTATGTAAAGCCTTGTTGACAGTTTTGTTCTTACACACTTCTATTTTGCTGTTTCTAATTATCTTAGCAGATTTTTCCAATGATCAATCTTTCTCTCTTATCTTACAATATTTAATTGTTAAAGGAAATTTATGAATTTGCTATCGTTCTTGTGTTAAATAATATAAATCATTAATTTGATTGCTCCCTGTGGTTCAATGTAAATAAAATGAAAATATATATTATTAAACAGAGATTCATTTTAAGTTCATAGGCTGTTTAGAAAAGTATGGCTATTCTGTACTACAAAGATTTAAATTCCTTTTTTCTTTTAGTTATTATGAATACACACTTAGGCTAAAATATTTATACAATAAAAATAGTACTTTTTTCATATTCAAACAACTAGTATTAAATAGGTACAGTTGATTTTTCTAAATAATGCATTATATATTCACATTTGGTATCATTAGAACTTTCATGTTGACAATTTGAAACTAAAAATTAATATTATGGGTCACAATTTTGGTACATAAAAATTCATACTTCTTAGAGAAATTACTCAAATATTTTTATGATCCTGTTCAATGGATTTTTGTGCTTTCTCTATTTACTCCTGGATATACCAAATTGCAAAATACCAATTTAATCTCTGCTCTAATACCAAATGCATGCCGAGTCCTCTGCCTAAAGGCAGATTTGCACCTCGGTTGTATGTAGTTAATAGTACATACAGTTATTTATTTCAGTCAACATTTATTTATAATCAAATGATTCTTTTTATTTTTATTTAATTTATCTCAACTACTCTCTCTTTTTGTTTACTCCCTGGTTGTTTACAAGCACTTTATATCTGTAGTTCTGGAGCTGTTTGCTCAAGAACTCTATCTACATAAAAAAGTTAAAGTTTTCATTAAAATGGCAATTACGAACAAAAAGACCCAATATTTCTAGTAGTTGGTCTGTAAATGTGAAATCTTACAGAAAAACACGTAGCTGACTACCTGCATTTCTGGTGGGTTATCAATACTGTAAAGCTTTTTGGCCGAAATTTCGGTCGGCCGACGTCCAAACGAATGAGGAAAGTCGGACAAAAACGGTGAGACCGAAAGGTCGGCCAAATTCGGCTCCACTGTGACCGTCGCCAAATTCTGCAGGCGTTTTCTAGTTAGGTGAAAAATCACATCGTAATCCCAATAATATAAGGTATCTCTTCTGTATTTGACATACCACCCTTGTCATGCAACGGCAGAAACGTTTCTTAAAAACTCGTTGCTTGATATCTGGTAGGGTTATGTTGAAACTTCGTTCAGTTTACGAGAAATGGGATTAGAATTGGCGGAATTGATCAGTTGTAATGATGTGCGGGACACCAAATCCACGTTACCTCTGCCTACAAATCTCTTTCTCTTTGGTGCGAATAAACAACTTCTGGCCAACGCGCGAAACATTAACAGTTGTGAAAGTGCATTTGTGGCGTTTGTTTAGTTTGTAACTGTGGAAGACATCACTGACGGTGATGGGGAAATGCCGAAGACTACGACATATCAGCCAAGTAAGCAAGGATTACTTTTACTTCTCTTAGTGTCTTCAAACTTCGCAGCTGGACTTCAATATACTTCACTGCTCCAAGTGTTGGCAATCTTTCAAAAACTTGTAGATGGATGAGACGTTCTTCACATATTCGAGAAAAAAAAAGCGTGTGCGATATCAATGTATGTGAAACAGAATATACGATTCTGTAGGACACCTTCAATGAAACGTTGGATCGTTTGATTTAAATTCTCAGTCCAAAACCAACAAAAAAAAAAACTCCAATCCAAAAGAAGTAATGATTACTCTTAGAATATCCTAATTGCAGATCAGGATCTGAGTTCGTACTTTCATCAAATCTAATGACGAAAATTAAGAACTTCCTTGTAGCTTACTGAGGGATTACAATCTTGGATGTGTAGTAGTAGGCTGTGATCGGTAATTGTACGAGAGTTAAAAGTGAAAATCCCCGCACGATCGCATTCCAAATGTTTTCTTTTTTTACGATATGTAATAGTGAAGAGAATGGGAAGTCCGACCATCATGCAATGGTGACATCGCATGCTTGGTCCATTGCCTCAAATTCTATTCGGACGGCTCACAAATGTTCCGAAGTATAAGTCGGCATGCAACTGATGGTCTGGCCTCAGCATATTAATAAAGTGCACTATGTTATGAGTAACCTCGTGTGGATCACATGAGGGTTTTACAAGATTGGGATGACTCGTAATAAATTGTATAGAGTGTCATTAACGGCATCCACCGTTTTCATATTAATTTGATACGTGATACTGTGCATTTCACAGACTATTCCACTCGTGAAATTAAAACCAATAGTGTTTGACTTTACATACAAAATGACCCAATCAGGGCGATGCATTTCAAAAAGTTTTTTCTATCTGATTTTTCTTACCACTTCTCCCTACTAGCCAATCATAAACTGTGACTCATCCATTTTTAGGAGGCGGTGTACATCGATCGCTATGTCGATGTCCAATAAACCGCGTACCATAACGTCTTTGATTTTAACACAGCTTTCAGTTATTTTCAACATTGGATGCATTTTGGAACTCTGTTGGATATAATTTCATTTGTGGAATAGTCCATTAAATACCACTCGTGCTTTGGAAATTCTCAAATAAATCCGCTCCTCGCTTCGCGAGTCGGGGATTTATCGACAATTTCCTCATGTATTACCTATGATAATTATGTGATTTGGTAGTCTGGTTTACTCGGTCCAAAGTCTGACATTCATCTAAATTGTACTAAAAATCTGCCCCGGTGACAGGCATGTGATCATCTGCCATTAACAATTTCAAGAGAAAATTTCTATGCAATCTAACCTGATCTAATCACAAGTTTACATCACGTTGGAGGAGACACGAGATTATATCCTGTGATTTAAGGCCTTCTGTGGGAGTGCTCTCGCAACTTTGAAACACTAGTGCTAAGCTTGCTACATCACAGTCTCTGTCCACTCTTGTAAAGCGTTACCTCGGCGTATAAGAAAATGTAAAATAATAGTTATTTGTGTCATAAGTTCTCTAAATTAATCCTTAAGGATTAATAGAGGACGAGTTACATGCAATGTTTTATGTTATTTCTAGTTTATTACTTATTCAAAAGAAACGTTTAACACTTTCATGAGTTAAGAATTGTCATTACTCTATGTTCTGTAAGCAAGGGTTGTTGGTACATGGTCTTGATACCATTTTAAAGTAAAATCGCAGTGCTTAGAAGGACCAAAAGGACAAAGGGGGACAAGTGGGACAAAAGCGGGGAAAGGGGACAGGGGGACAGAATTAAGCAAGGGGAAGAAAGGGACAACTTAGACAATGGGGACTATGCGGACAAAGGGACGGGTTGGACTAAATGGGACAAGGGGAACCATGTTACAAGTGGGGCAAAACGGGACAAACGGGGCAAAATTGCCATCGGGACAAAATGGGAAAAGGAGCAAAAGGACAAAATGAGCCAAGGGGAGAAACGGACAAGGGAGACGAGAGACGAAATGGGGCAAATGGGAAAAGAGGGACAAATTTTCAGAATCGATTTCTTGCAATACTGAGAAGATAAATGTCACAACTTCAAATGGCATTCGATTCAGTGGGCATTTAAAAAACTAACTTTAATATATCTGTACCAAAACCATTGTAAAAATAAATGTTGTTCATATTTATCCCAAAAATTCTGTGTTTTTTGGCAACGACATATTTATCCAAAGATTTACGAGCACTGGTACAATCTAAACCCAAAAGTCCGCTAACCTTGTTTTAATGGACTCTAGAGCATTTGAACGGCCGTTGCTTTGGTCGCGCTCTTAATTCGTTGTTTAGATGATTGGTTGCTAAGAAGATAAGGGCGTGTGTATCGACGTAAATAAAAAAATATATCCTGTGAGGCAGACATTTTTGTTGCATTGACGAAACCACAGATACTTTCTTTGGGCGAAACAGGAAACGTAAAAATGTCTATAGAAAAATAGTCATGTGCGTCATGAACATAGAGATGTCTCTAAATATTTTCTTTTAATTTTATGCTTCAATGGAGTAAAGATTTCTTAATGAAATGGCATCAGTACGATTTTCATTAAAACTTCTTGAATTTCGGAAATTACAAAACTTCAATTCTTTTTGAAACTGCCATACATTTTCAATGTTGAAACTAGCGATTTCTTTCTTAAAGCAGTCTATTCTTAAAAAATGTGGAATGTTTATCAATTCATGTACTCCTTTTTCAAAATAGTCGATTTCGCGTAATTTTTGGTATAACATTTGTGCTTTGGGTTGTTGATGGTTGATGTGTTAGGATCGAAGTTGCAATTTGTAATATTGCGTAACTATTTCCAATAATACAAGAAAGTATGAACCGTTGTAACACGACTAGTTCGGTACTAGTCACGGCCGGATTTACCTACTAGCAATAGTAGTAGCAATAGTAATAGTAATAGTAGTGGTAGTGGTAGTGGTAGTGATAGTGGAAGTGGAAGTGGTTGTTGAAGATGTTTTAGTAGTATGTATAATATTAGAAATAGTTGCTAAATAATTATTTTATTTAACTGGTTTTCTGATAAGTTCCTGGAGTTAATTTGAAATCTATATTACTATTATATATTGTAAGTTATATTAGTAATTACCAATGCGTGCGGAAATTGAAAGAAAACAATGGAGCCCCCGGCCATATGAAAGGAATCTGTTTTCGTTATTAATCCGAAAAAAAGCCAAAAACAATGAAAGTTCCAATTTTGCTGAAAATGCCAGTATTTGATTGTGTTATTCCGCCTATTCTCATGCCGATTGAATTCTCATACTCACTGCATCAGAGCTTACAACACAGCTGATGTCGCCAAGCAGCCGAGGATCGTGCATGAAACTCCACTATTCAGAAGATCCGAGACACGTTTCTCGCGGTTAACAGAAATAATTATAAAATATAAGAAACCCACGTGAGTTTGACAGACGAATTTATGCCTTCCTAATAGGTGGCAATGTTTGCGAGGTTAATGTGCGAACTTCGTGTTTCTGAATAAGTTTACTTTAACTTGTTCCTGCTTATTTATTATAGTGTCCGGTATGATACATGTAGTTAGTGTCTTTTTCAAAATTATGTTGTTTCATTTTTAAATACTTTTATTTAGTTTAACTCTCTGAGGGGGCAAATGTTACTTTCAAACTCTCTAGTGATTAAAGAGTCCCTTGAACATCGTAAATCCAGTGATAGACTGCATTTTAAATATATGAAAATAGATATGTAATGATATTTCACCTAAGAATTTTGTCGTTCCTTCGAACAGTAGAATCCTGCTAGTCCGAAATAATTGGGACTGGACCCCTTTCGGATTTATACATTTTTAGGATTAAGAGGAATTATCATTATTAGTAGTTATTGTAACATATTTTACCCATAAAAACAACAATAAATCGGAACAATGTTATTATTGCGGCTAGATACAACAACAAAAACTCTGGACAAACTGGGCGAAGAGAGAGTGCATAAATCATATTTTTGAGGCGTTGGCGCAAGTTGGCTTTCAGAGACGTATTTTTCTCTCCGTCAAACAAATGTTTCAATTGGCTTTCAATATAGTTACTTAATATTTTATTATACCAGACCTTGCATTTTTCAAAAATATGTACAGCAGTTGTTTTTGATGTAACAAACATTCTTACTTCTCCCCTGCCGAAAAAAATCGCCGATTTCGGATTAAGAGGGCTATTTACGGACTGAAGTTCGGATTGACGAGACACAATTGTAACATCTTCAATGAAGGAAAGTCAAACGCCTTTAAGGCGGATGAATCTTGGCAACATTTCGAAGGGTTCAGTTTTATTTAGGGCCGGTTTCACTAACATACACCTAACAAGACGTTAGTAAACGAGTCGATTAAATCAATGTCTCTTTTAAAACATGTTCCGTTTCACCAACTTTTCCCCATCCTCGGTTAATCGTCTATTAACTTTCATGGATGTTCAAAATTCTAAAATACTCCTACACAGAAGGCAGTGAATCGAAGATTCTTTGGTGAGCTTATCACTATCTCAAGAAAGGTACGAAGTTTTAGGTTCTTGTTTTCTCTGGGAGCCCCTGCTAATCTCTCGTGCATTATGACAAACAGAAGAATTCAGTAGAATTGCAGACAATTCTTGGCGACTCTTATGGGCTTGATTCTGCTCTAACCTGCTTCACCGTCGGACTTATTCCAAGCAATAAACCTTGGAACAATCGAGGGCGTGGCAAGATCAACCATCATCACACCCCAAAATTGACACGATAAAGCAGTTTTATATCGCTTTGGTTTGAGTCTTATCAAACCGAACACCCATGTGAATAAAATGCCCCCTTCAGTACCCTACAGACAATGATCTCTGCAGGAAAAAGATAGGCTACTCTTAATAGATGACATTAATGTTCTTTTCAAAAAGGAAATGCATCTATAGTAAAAAGCGCCGTATCAGATATCTCCATTTGGTTTCATAATGGTAAGTTCATAGTAAATGATGGAAAATTGTTTCGATGAAAAGTCATATCAAATCATGTCAAAAGCGCGTCTTAAACATGAAAAATACGTCGCCGTTAGGAATGAAAGTTAAATAATTTCTTGGCCTTTCGATCCAGTCTCAGTCAAATAGAAGTTGCATTTAATGGAACCGAATGCTAAATTCAGCTGTGCTACGCATTCAAAACTGTTGCTAATCAAGAGAGCGGCGAATACACAGCTCGATGTGTGTGTTTTGGGATTGCACTTTCTTGCTTGAGAAATGAAATAATATTCTGGCGAAATAACACGATATTTTGATCTACAAAGTTAATGCTAAGATGATCCCTTTTTTTACTTCTGGACAGGGAAAGTAACTTCAATATCTGAGTACGTCTTGACTTCTCTCTTTGCTGTATGTCAGGGGAGTGGGGGTTTATTTCTTTCGTCAGTAGGACCTTTATATGTAGCTCCTTTCCCGATGCAAATAATTTCTATAAGATGGGAGCGAATTTTTCTTACCCACTACTACCTTTATTTATAATTCAAGTGTGTGCAGTAAAAGAATAGTAGGGAATCTGGAGTAAGAATATATGCGCATATTGAACTCTCCCTTCATACCGAAATAGTTTTTACTGTTTCTTTGTCGATAAATTAATAAAGAAATTCACAATACATGAACAAACATATAAATAAATATTTCCGCTGGGCTTAAGTAGTACAGGCATGAAGAGTGGGAAATTAACTGTTTGATTACATGCAGTAGACCAAGCAGCAATTCCTGGGAAAACAGCAGCAGGCCGACTTCTGCCCCGCGAAGACGATAAATTTTGTCATCGGAGAGCGTAAATGACGCTTAAAGAAATAGCGTATGTCTTATTTTCACTGAAGTCTCTGAATTTTTGAAAATTGCAAAAGTTCAAAATTTGTTTGCCGTCTTCCTACAACTACGTAGGTACAACTACAACTAAGGTAGAGATTTTTCCATTATGAAATTATTGTTGAAAGATAGATCTTGGTGATATAGAATTTTCGGAAAATATGAACTGCCTTCCCAGAATTTTGCTTGAAATGTAGAATTTTTTTAAACAATTATTTTCACAAGAGCAGTTCCTAATTTTTTCCGTTACTTTTTTTCTTCGTATGCAGAAAAGGGCGGTAAGAAAATTGACACTGGTCCCATTTTTGGCGAACTCTCTGTACATTCAAAAACTGCAAATAATTAACATTGCAGTGTAATATTGATTACAGATATTTTTCTTAAATAAAATTTGATCTTAAAAAATAATATTTAAAGATGGCCATGAACAATTTGTTTAAAAACGAGTAGGTTTTGCTTAAAGTTATTGCAATTTATGCTTAAAGTTATTGCAATTTATAAAAAATTCTTAAAACCTGCTCGAACGTTTTTTTCACGGATTGTGCAAAGGAAGCTTAAAAATAGCGCAGATCAAATTTTCGTTGAACTTTCTGAATTTTCAAAAATTGCAAATTTAGAAAGACTGCGTGAAAATATGTGCTGGTGTAGCACCACTAGTTTAGTTTTGCAAACAAAATAGTAACCAACATCCCCCGCTCTCATCCTACCACAACTAGCAAAAGGAGAGCTCAACAAAATGTGGGAATAGTGAAGCTACATTTATGTCCAGAAGCAAAACAAGGGGCCAGTTCCGCAATGGATCAGTGAAACTACGATAAAACTGATCGAGAAGTGGGTCACTGACTCAAAATATGCCTGTAAACAAATCATATACTTCAGATTCTGTCTTTGGAAAATTAGACAGTACAAATAATAACTTTGCACTGTACATTATTTTTAAAAAAGTATTATTTTATGAATATCTATATTGCAAGCAAAATATGTTCTCACCCCATACGTATGTCAATTTTGACAAAAAACAAAAACAAACAACTACAGATTTGTAAATAAAAAGACAAGACAGTGGTAAGATTCCACGATCAATGAGAGGCTTACAGGAATCACATGGATGACATTTTCTATTAATCCTACATTTTCTGCAATCTAAAATTCAGGGCAGTATAGGATCTGTGTCTCCAGAATATAATCCATATCTCAGGCATCATACATTTTCACAATTCACGCAACGTGTTGCACGAAGGTTGACTGATCGTTCAAATGATTAATTATTTAAATCATTAGATTGGATTGCACATCGTAGAGTACTTAATCATCCTTCAATATATTTGATAAATACGCATAGCTCACATTCCACTTCAGAATGTAGTATAAATTATTGAGATTGCAAAAGGGCATTTAGCGTAGTTCCAATCAGAAACAGCGCGGCACACTAGAACTTCACAGATTCAATGTTGCACTGTAAATAACAGTTGTATGAATAATTCTGTCCATCCATATCAATAAACAATAAAATGTAGTCTTATACATTTATGCAGTATTCAGTGTTATATACGAGAATTTTGAGGTTAAGCGATCTATGTATCTACAACCGATATTTTCATAGTTTTTGTTCCTTTCTTTGTGTTGTATTAGGCGCCAACAGATGGTGATACCGTTTAATCCACAATTTAACTGATGGACAGTTTTTCTCATTTTCCAGGGGAAACGCTGGGTCTTGCTCCTTAATCCGCCCCACGATGTAAGGCTTCAATGACAATGCAAACTTAGGTGTAACGTAATGCCGTAAAATTAAGAGAAAAATTTACTCGTAAAAACAAGCATTCACAATGACGAACGTAAGTTTCGCCTGAACCAATCAGATTTCAACGTATTGAAGCTTGATCGATTCGTTTCTAGCATGGTGGAAAGATCTTTTCACCGTGGTTTCTAGCTTGTTCTTCGATTTTCCTATCGATTTGTTTTTATACATAAATGCGAATAGCTGTTATACTATTGATCGCATTACCTTTATTTTATAAACAAGGATTCTCTTATACTAAATTCACGAGTAATTCGTCGAAAGTATTTACTTTATTCGCCACGTCAAGTTAAAGTTACAATAAAAATGGCCCAATTTCTTACTTTGAATTCATAACTCGCATCGAAATCGTTCGCAAAGTAGTTCACTACGTTACAGAAATGAAATGTCTTAACCACTAACTACCTGAACCCAATCTGAAATCCACCATATTTGTTTCCTTCATGCTGCTCTCTGATTAGTCTTCGGTAGAATTCCGACGTAAACTTAACGTAATAGTTTGTGAACTCTTTAAGTTTACGGGTTCATGCCTACAGTCACGTCAAGGCATTGTGAATGGTCTCGCTTAATAATTCATTTCTAGGTTTTGCGGCTACGTAACGTTTACGTTTAAGTTTGCATTGTGAATGAAGCATAAGAGAACCGCGTGACATGTCCCTTTCACGAATCAACTCCCAGCGCCGCGAGATCGGAGAACGACAGATCGGAACCAGCGAGAACGCGGAAAATCCGTAGTTCGAATGTGCGTGGTTGAACTTCGTGGTTAATTTCGTGACAATGAACTCTTAATTTCGGGGTTAATTTAATGGCTTAATTTCTTGTGTTCAGTTGGCTTGGGTGAAGAATCAAGCTTAACATTTCTTCAAGAATACAATATTGTGCTCAAGAAAGAAGTGTAAGGAAAGAACATGAGATAAATATTGGTTTGGGTGTGAAGAATTCGTGGAAATGTTCGATTAACGAGAGACATTTATGTCCTCACATTTATGTTCAATGTTTTAAAAAGGATTATTTTTGAAGCTATTTTAAAACAATTACTCAATAAACGCCTACTTGATAAATTCATTGTTAGTCAGTTTCTGCAATAAATTCCGTCGATTTGTTTTCTTTTTTTACTTTCACCTAACAAACTGTTCGGTAACAAAGTAATTGGGCATAAAATGCGTTGAAAATTAAGCGTTGGACACAACGCATTTCAAGGTTGTTAATCGCGGAGGCGGAAGCTCGATACCTCGCCATTATCTTGGACACGCGCAGCGGAGCGACAATTGGGCCCCTATAGCATTAGGTTAAGAGTTTATTTCAAGAGTTTAAGATTTCATTTCATTCTCGGGTTTACTAAGTTACGGTATAAGAAAACTCTCTTAATGTCCTCACGGTGTAAGAGAAGAATTCGTGTTGTCGTTTTCCAAATTCTCGTGAGGCACGGTATAGGAGAAGACTAAGACCAGCTAGCCACTCTACAATTAAATATTTCTGTGGTGTGTACATAAAGTAATAGTTCATTTCGATAAAATATTAGCTACGATTTATGACTAAGTGAATACTGTTTTCCATACTATTCACCTGCTACAGGCTTGGAGCAGTCTGAATACGCCAATGTGAGAAGACGTTTGGCACCCAGTGTGCGTGACTGGAAGAGGCGGGCGGCAGGCGTTTACCCCCCATCCACGTGCCTCTCGCTGATGAGGTCCAGATCGTCGTCCGTGAAGTCGCTCTCGTCCCAGGGCGAGCCGGAGCCCGTGGGCGACTGCGGCGGCGGCGGCAAAGACACCGGCGAGGGGCAAGGCGAGAGCGGGGGCGGGGACAGAGAAGAGGGCGAGCACGAGGACGAGGGCGAGGGCGGCGGCAAGGAGAGCGGCGAGGGGCAGGGCGAGGGCGAGAACCTGGGCACGGGCAAGTTCAAGGGCGGATCCGCCGGCTGGGAGGCGCGCAGCAGGTGCGGCGGGGTGAGCGGCAGCGGAGGCAGCGCCTCCATGGCCTGCACCAGGGCGAGGCGCTCGTGCAGGCAGCAAGGGGACAAGCGCTCTTCGCGGCAGTGGGGGCGGCACACGCGCACCACGGGCCGCCACTCGGGGCTGTCGCTGCCGGCGCGCCCGCTGCGGCTGCTGCTGCTGGAGCTGGCCCCGCTGCTGGTGCTGGTGCTGGCCGCGCCGCTGCCGGCCCTGCTGTTGCTGGCGCCGCTGCAACGGCTGCGGCAGCCGCTGCCGTTGGCGCAGGCGGCTCTGGGGCTGTCCTGCCCTACGCTGGCGGCCGCGGCCGTGGCCGCGCCCGCGCCCACGCCCACGCCCACGCCCACGCCCGCGCCCGCGCCCGCGCCCACGCCCACGCCCGCGCCCGCGCCCGCGCCCCCGCCGGCTCCCGTGGCCTGACCGTCCTGGCCCTGCGTCGCTGGCCCCTCGTCGTCGCTGTCGCTGTCGCTGCCGCCTTCGCTGTCGGCGTCGCCGTCGTCCATGCCGTCGAGCAATGGTGGCGAGCGGAGGCGTCGGGTCTTGGGGGCGCACTCGTGCAGCCGCGCTCGGGCTGCCTGCGGCTCCTCGGGCGCCGGCGAAGCTTCGTCTTCTCGGATGTCGGCCATGTCTGCGGCACACGCGGCGGCGCGTTACGACACACACACACACACACACATTCTTTTCCCTTCCGAACCGTTTCTGCTGGTCGAAGCGAGGCATCTGCAACGCCTCCTCCGGCTCAGAATGGCGTTTTCACTCAATGGCCTTCTATACTTGGGTTTTTCTAATGGTGCGGCTGAGGGTAGTATCTCCAAGATAGAATTCGGCACGACTTTTTGTGTCTTTCTTGGTCCTGCCGCAATATGTCGCATGATCGCGACCGCATTAAGCAGTGCTGCAGATCAAGCGACTCTAGCGGCAGGACTGAGAATGGCTCAAAAATTCGTGCCGAATTCCATCTTGGAGATACTACCCCCAGCCGCCACGTTACAGAAACCCAAGTATAGCAACCCTAATTTCCAAACAGCCCTCCAACGTGTGTGGTAGAGGACATCTTATACTTGAATTTTGTTTAACGTGGCATCTCATGGTCACGCGCGAAAGAGGGAGAGAGAGGGCAAACTCTAATAGGGAGCCGTAAAAGACGTAGTTGTAGTGACGTTGCAGTTCCCCGTTGGAGTCTGCTTCCCTCTTCCTCTTTCGCGCGTGACCTTGAGATGCTGCGTTAAAAAAACATGTATAGGTTAGGTTAGGTTAGGTTCGTTAGAATGTACCACCATGACGATTTTTACTTTGAGTAAGTATTGTAATCGTGTCTCGGGAAACTGCGAATTTTCAACAGAAAAACTCTTATTGCGAGGCTCTGATAACGAAAACCTGCATATATATTGTTCATATACATAGTAAATTACTTCCTCTAACACGTGGTGTAGCCATAATTCATGTTTTGTGGGTCCTTGATACCGAAAGATCGAATGACCGAAAACGTCTGTCTATCCGTTCGTACGTCCGTCGGTCTGTTTGTCGATCCGAATTTGGTCCGCGCTGGTGCCTAAACCGTTCAGCCGATTTTCACCAAAATTGTTTTCCCTCGATCGACTTAAATGAACTCGAAATCCTCTGAGTTTGAAACGGATATTTTGATTTAGGAGGGTATTTTATATGAAGCCTTAACCTAGCCATTTTCCTTGCAATGTATTCTATATGCACAAATGAACAAACGATCTAACTGGTAAGATAGTAAAATGTGTCCGGAAGTAAAGTGAAACATTTTGACAAGTCAGCGGGTAAGACATCTGACAACCCAAATATAGATCCCAAATATATATCCCAAAAATAGATGAGTTTTGAATACTCCCTCCTGTCAGGAATGTTCATAACTAGGGAACGGATTTTCATGTAAATACATGTTTT
Source organism: Teleogryllus occipitalis (assembly GCA_011170035.1). Taxonomy (NCBI): domain Eukaryota; kingdom Metazoa; phylum Arthropoda; class Insecta; order Orthoptera; family Gryllidae; genus Teleogryllus; species Teleogryllus occipitalis. The sequence continues at coordinate 12,467 of BLKR01005777.1, read as the reverse complement.
GATAGGAACAAGGTACTTGCTTTAAATTTGTTTTCTAGAGTTTTCTAGACATTCTGAATGAATTGAAACCATTTTTATTTTACATATTTTAGTATAAGTACATATTTTCACATATTTTACCTTTTACCACCATTTTTAACATATTTCGTTACATTCGAATATTACTTGTAAAAAACGCAAATAAGAATTTCCCAATAATATTTCGGGAATCTGTTTTTCTGATAAACTTGGCAATGTAACACTGCACGTTTATGTCCTCCTGACCTTCAATCCGACTGACCTTCTCCCTTGCTTCTCAGAAACCGCGTAGGATGAGCGGATGGTCAAGAAGCAGAAGTGTAAGCAATCACATGCTTTCTCGTGTTACATTCAACCCACGCGCAACACAATATTAATCGGACAAACATTGTTTAGAATGTCAGTCTTATCGCGCTTCCTGCGCCCCACCTAGATACCTCTCTGCCTCAGAAATGCGAAAATCGGAACCTATTAGTATTAGCTCTCCACTACAACTGGTCATGTATGCACCGGCTCTTCGTAAAACTACAGACTGTACTTTCAAGTATTTTACGTTTCATATAACAATCTTATTGAGTGGTGTGGACTGGTACGAGACAATGCCAAAAATCGAAGCGACATCCAAAGAGTTAGTGGTTAGATACATCCGCGAGTTTTCTAATAAAACCTTCAGAAGTGACTGGAGTATATTGTACTGCGCATACTGTGAGAAAAAGGTTTCCATCTCCCAACAGTTTCAAGTCACGCAGTACATCGCTACAGCAAAACAGAGAAAACAAAGAAAGAAAATTGAAGCTTCAGCAAACATTCCTAACATCTTCACCTGTTGTTCAATCAAGTGAGTCAGTCTTCTTTACCGATTTGTGTCGTGCATTGGTTAGTGCCGATATTCCCATTTACAAAGTCAACGACCCTGAGTTCAAGAGATTCTTAGAAAAATACACTGAAAAACAAATTCCGGATGAAAGCACACTCAGAAAAAATTACATGAAAATTATTATTAGGAAACTATGACTAAAATTCGAGAGCAAATAAAAACTAGTAAGGTCTGGGTTTCAATTGATGAAACTACTGACGTTGAAGGAAGATATATTGCAAATATTATTGTAGGAATGATATGCCCTGAATCTCCTTCGACACCATTTCTATTAAATTGTGAAGTTTTAGAAAAATGCAACCATGCTACAATTGCCAGATTTTTCAATGACTCGATGAGTCTGCTGTGGCCTAGTGGTATCATGCATGAAAACGTGTTGTTGTTTTTAACCGTTGCTGCTCCTTACACGGTGAAAGCGGGGAGTGCATTAAAATTATTCTACAAAAATTATTCATCTTACGTGCGTAGTACATATTGATAGCTTACTCTTCGAGGGGCAAAAACTATTCGACATCAATTTCCTGATGTCGATACTTTGATATCGGCTGTTAAAAGAAGTAATTTTGAAAGCATCAAGCAGAGTTAAAATGTTTAAAGACAGTTATCCTGAACTGAATTTGCCTCCACAGCCGGTAATTACAAGATGGGGCACGTGGTTAGAAGCAGCTAAATATTATTGTGAAAACTTTGAGCAAATAAAAGATATTCTTTTGAAGCTGGATTCCGAGTCATCTACGGCACTACAAAAAGCAAAATCTTTGATTTATGATTCTAGTCTGAGATACAATTTGGCTTTCATTTCTGCAATTTTTTTAGTACATGCTATCGCAAAGCTTGAGTCTCAGAACACGCCATTAGCTGATAGTATTGAAGATATTAACTGTGCATTAGCAAAATTAAAAGACATGATAGGTGAAAACACAGAAAAAAATTACAAGATTCGTTGGAGAAAAATCCAGGCTGGAAAGACATGAAAATCATTGCCAACATTCTCAGTGGAGGAAAAGACACCTCACACCTTGCACTGGAACTAGAACTGAACCCAACGGACATATCAGCGTTCAAATATGCTTAAATTTCTTCTGTCGATGTGGAACTTTCCTTCAGCCGCTACAAATCTATTTTGAGAGCTGATTGACGACATTTTTCTCTTTGAAAACTAGAAAATGCATGTTGTATTTAACAATTTTAAACTAACTTCAATTTTTATTTTACATATTTTTAACTTTTTCCTACATATTTTTGAAAAAATAAATACATATATATGTACATATTTTGATTTTTTATTACAATAAAATCCGTTCCCTGTTCATAACTATTGCTTCTAGAGAATTACGTTTCAAGTGACTTTTATCAATATTTAGTTATTAATCATATTGAAATCCGAGTACTAAATACGAGAAACGTTTTGACACGGGCAAGAAAACATTCCAGTTTATACACGTTTGGTTGATAGCTTACTCTGATTCAGGCATTAATGGATAATTCAATATCCATTGCATTATCTGCGCGCCCTGTACTGATCAAGTCTTCATGACCCGAACATAAATTTGTTTTGCTCTTACGGATGTATTTGACAATTCTGATACTTCGAGCCCTAGTTATCCATATAAAATCTTAAAGTACGTTAATTTTATTTATCTATTAATTTCCCTAAAAAATGTAATTGTTTCATATGTACTGTTTGGGTTTATGTGTAGTCCAGTCAAACATTTCAGTATTAACCGGAGGTTTGAAAAAGTGTCTAGGTATAAATATTTATTTATTGGTCTAAAATAAGTTCTTACTAAAACTAAAATAAGTTCTAACAATTTTGGAAAGTTCTTTTAAGCTCGCATTGAAAATTTTAACCCATAGAATATCGGATGCTTCGTCCTGAATGTCGAGACTGGAAAGTGTTTTTGATAACATTTGTATTTCGTAGAACAGATTGTCTTAATGTACTACATCAACTTTCTCTAGTCTTGCAGCTTGTACAAATTATCAAAAGAAATCCATTCATATTTTCTCAAGACCCAAATACTGAAATTCTGAAATGGACTTTTTTTTACTTTGAACTTTTCGTTTATTCATAAACACACAATACAACCAAGTGTGCAGACATCTACATGGCAATTTCGAAAACTATTCCACTTCAAGATGAACGAGAATCTCTCCTTTACTATAATTATGAAGGAACATTACGTAGAAATGTATACATTTGTGCTACATCTGAACAAAACTAGTTTTTGAAACGCCTATAGTACCAGAAATGAAAGTTTATCACTTCATTTTTATTAAGTTGGAAGAGGGAGATATAATATCATCGGCATTTTTTGTGAATTGTAAGTTATTTTTTAATGACGTTATCTCTGTAATAGTGAAATAATCTGGAGCCGGGAGATTGTACTTAAAATCCGAAGTATCTGGGTCAAACCCGAAGACACCATCTCTTATCTATATAAGGTATGCGAATTAGAAATATGACAGTAGAAATTTGTTTTGATAACTAAATTTAAGCTGGGAAGCTTATTCATGGAGAGCAGGAAGAACAAAATGAGGATATAAGATTTCATTCTGAACAAGTAAGTTGTTCGCCCAAATGGCAATTTTGCATACGATTATTTCTGTACGCCATAGAATTTGGTACAGTTTTAAAAATCGAAATGATAATTCTGGGCACAAAAGGAAAAAAAATACACCTGAATTTATAAGAAGTAGAAACGTTCGAAGTTCATTTTTAAACGTATTCTTTGCTGTAAACTTTTTTACAAGGATGCAAGAACACAGAATTTTAGTGCAACATTGCTACACAAAAATCAGAAATTATTTTAGACTTCAGTAAAATGAAAGGAGCTGCTGATGGCCATATCACTTTACAAGTACCTTCACTTGCAATAGAAAAATAAATCACCGACGATTCATTTTGTGTTACAATATGATCGGCAGTTTCACATTCAATATTTCGCGTTAGACTTCACTCCTTCCGCATTTTGAAATTTAAAATTATTTAGTTCTGAACTGAATGTAGCCAAAAGGTTAAGTAAATATTGGCGACGTAATTAATCTGTGTTAATGTGTTGAATTTAACTTCTGATAATCTTGTACCTGATGATGCAAAAGAATCAATTTGCGAAACGTTGAACATTGTTATCATAAAATATCTTACTGTTTCTCTCATTATTATGCTGAATGATTTTTAAACAACATTTAACCCATCTTTGAAACTGGACTATTCAGAATATATTGGCTACATTTTCCATTCCAAGAACATATGTTTATTAAATCAGCTAAAGGTCCTGCTGAAAAGAACAATAAGTTTTTACTATCAATGAAGAAATGTTTATCTAATGCTTCATAGGTTGTACCACTGTTATGTTTCATATAACACGGCTCTACAATGAAAACATTCGTAGGATATTGCTTTTTGAAGGAATTGTATAGTAAAGAAATTTCAAGCATGTCACTTTACTTCAATTATGGAAGAAATACAATGGTCAGCTTTTCTTGTCTTTTATCCCCTAACCTCATAGGAACTGAAAGTGTGTAAATACGTTTTGCACCAAGAAAAGTGTTCGACACTTTAATGTGTACAACTATTAACTAATAGATATAACTGCCTACTTTTGATTTGACTGTTGTTTAATTTACTAACTATTGATTTATATTTCAAATTACGTAATAGCAGTGTTTTTATTAAGTCTTCACGTTACCCAATGAAATCGTAACATAACGTAAACTAATGACCAAAAAATCTTTCATTTGAGACAAAGCAGAAAGAAGTACAACTCAAGATAAATTTCACAAATCTACGATAACAAAAAGGCATACGAAGTATGTTCTTGAATATATTTTCTTAAATGTATTCTTTATTCGAAGAACATATTTCTTGGAGAGACTGGCCATTGCTTCAAGGTAATTTCAGTCTCAAAAATTATCATTTCATAGTCGTAATATAATGAATTTTAATAACTATGTTTCACATATTGGTATGTTCATTGTATGACAAAGTTTTTCGTGGAACGTCTCTTTTTATTTCTACCAAATTTGCTACTAAAAGTATCATTCTCTGGAAGTATTAGATTCATGATATCTAATAGTAAACCTACGAATAAGTGACCCTGAATGTATATTTGCGTAAACTTTTATAAGTGACAACCCTGCTTTTGTAACTTTACCGTCAGAAAGCTTATGATATCCTATTACTCCCATATTTAATTCCACCAAAAATATTTCCAGGGAGTAATTTACAAACATTCCGTTATTTTAAATATTTTTAACAAACAAAACATAAGAACAAAATATAAGAACATGTTTCATGATTAATGTACTTAATTTAAATATCATAGTTCATGCCATATCGTTCGTAGTTTTGAACAATGCGAGTCCGCTTGTGGATAAGCTTTACGTGACAGAAAGTGGGAGTCCTTGCCACAAGAGCGCACTGGAAACTGCTCCCGGAATTTCTCATGTATCTTGGTCCCGATCAATAACAGCGTACTCGGGACGTGTGCTGTTCCCGCCGCCCAGACTTTCTAACCTAACACATCTATATACTTACTTGATGACACTGATTTTGTTCTCATTGCTGGTTTCGTTTGACGGATTGTTCTTTCATTTATATCTTTTTTTGAGGTGATGCCCGTAGTGATGTGTCAAACAATGTGTATCACTTTGTTCAACTATGCAATTTTAAGATGATGATTTGAATACCATTATATTATTCTTAAAACACTTAATGATTTCATGAACAATAAACAACTATATATTGAATGTCACTATCACTCGTGTCTGCTGTTCGCACTTTTTAACACGCGAGTCCCGGCGCACTTGCTACTTCTTGCTGGCGAAATGCCCAGTGAGACTAGGTGGAGTACTATCGATATCAACATCGCACCATCCGTAGTTTGCAACGAAACATTATCGATATCTTAAGCATGTTTAATGGTCGACTAAAATAATTTGTTATTAGGTATAATTGATAGATCTTAAGTCAAAAATAGAAAACTTTTCATTTTGTATTGAAAAGGGTCATTGTATCAGGAATTTTCAACCCTGAGTTTTAAATGTGGGAATGATGATTAGGTGTTGTTAACGTAATTACATGGTGAAATAAAAGTCTTCGTCGACTTATTAGATTTGTTCAAAGAACCTTAATACAGATTTATTCAAAGAGGCTCTCTTAATAAATTGACTTCAGTTATTTCACCACTGACTTTAAAGTTATCAAGAAAGTTTTAATTGATTGACTTCATACTCCCAATTAATATTAACATTTAATATGAATAGTGACGAAGCACTTTAATGTCATATTCAAACACCATTATTGAAATGACAGGTGATACATTACATAGACTGTCATTAAATTTAAATAGCAGGCCTGACATTTAAATCTTTGTGCTATTAATTGTAGTATTAACTTTTTACTATTAGCAAGTTCTATTATTAGCGTAGTCCACTGATTTCAAATTAAACATAAGTCGCAGACCATTATTCCACTTCAAATTTTCCCGTGGATCAGACTCAAAGGTCGACATCAAGACGTTAAAAAAAGTTTTTTTTTTCAAAAGAGTCGGATGGTCTAGGGGAAATGTGTTCTTTGAATATTTCTTTGGGAAAACTAAATAATTAAAACCTGAAAATTCAGAGAAAATAAATAGTAGTTTACGTAACAAGGGCGCGAAACATGCGATTCACGTACGAGTCGAGTGCGGGAATCTCCTCGCGCTCGAATTGTGTATACTATTTTTTAACATGCCGTGAGCGAAACGCAAGGCAAAATTAAAGGACTATAAATTAAATATCAAATAACTAGAAATACCTCACTTGTACAAAAGTAAATGGATTTCAGTCAATGTTGTAACACTATTGTTTGTAAATAATACACAAAGACGACGTCAAGACGAAAGGCGATGCGAATCGTTACAGATGTTTCGCACACTGAAAAAAATAGCTGTTTCGCCCACGGAAAATGAGTACGAGAAACCGCGTTTCGCGCACGGCGTGTTAAAAAAAATAGATTTTTCACAACACAAATATTATGTTTAACATTCATTTCAAGTATTTTTGGGTAAAATTAAGATATAGGCACTATTAATAGAATGTTTAGGACTGGAAGAGGTGGCTCGTGTTTCGTTGACCAACCGCGGCATTCTTTAGAATATACTTTTGATATTAGGTGTCACTCGTGGTATTCTTGCACAATTGCTATTTAAGTTATAACAGATTCAAACGAATCTTTTAAATTACCATCATTAAGTTCATTGAGTTTTCGTCGCTAACGATTTAAACATTGATAATAGAAGTGCGTATAATCTCTTAACAGTCGCAACATAATTGAAGGGAAATCGTATATATTTAAAGATTAATGACTAAGAACAAAAATATATTATAATAATGTTTTACAAGTTAGTGTTAAAATATTTTCAGTTTTTGAGCTGTGACAAGGTCACACATATTTTGAAAAGGTTTTTACTTGCAGGAAATAAGTAAGTCTTTAGTCATTAATCCTTAAAGATATACGATTTCCCTTCAATTATGTTGCGACTTAAGAGATTATACGCACTTCTATTATCAATGTTTAAATCGTTGGCGACGAAAACTCGATGAACTTAATGATGGTAATTCAAAAGATTCCATGCGATCTAAGATGTCGAAGTCCTTTTTTAGAACTATATTCACTATGATGCTCAAAATACTACAACTGTCGAGAGATTGTAAAATAAGATTTCAACGTGTTTATGGGCAGTTCTGATTGTAAGAGAACGTTGGAGTTTCCACGAAGCGATTACGCATGGCGAAGATTTCGAATTGTTTTGTACACATCCGGTAAGAGTTGAGGGACGAAACTATCACTTAAGAGTTAGGAAAGGTTAAGTAATAAAAGATGAAATGATGAAACCGTAGCTCCTTATCTAATCAAAGATAGATGAGAAAAACTACGCTGTGGTCCTCGGTGCGCCTCCCTCCCCTTGGCATGAGACTGTTAACATCATTGGAATAGTGTCGCATACTCAGGCAAATATGAGAAAATTTGACTTATAGCTTCTGTGAGTAAGAACTATGACTTCGATCTTTTCAGTTTCTTCTTAATACTATTCACGTAGCCTCCCTCGGTGGCTCGCTGGTTAGCGTGCTCGCTTTCCACGGCGCAACCCCGGGTTCGAGTCCCCGTCGAAACTACCTGTGCGCTTTCCTTACAAATGTCTCAGTATCTATTATTGTGTGACGATAAGAAATCCCACCCTAAGGGTATGAAGACCAGTAATATACGGTGAAGGAATGTCTTTGTGCTAACCACAAGATCCCCTTATCCCATGGCCGAGAGGCTGGATCATTGTTGGTTGGCCGAAGCCCGTAGCGAGATGGTGGGCCAAAGAACAGAACAACAATTCACTTATGGACACGAGTTTTAAGACCACAAAACTGAGAATAATTACCTTCATGCAACTTACAAAGAGAGAGATCAAATTAGGTTAGAAACCCCAACAGTTTACAATCAAACATAAATTTGCCTTTCTTTCGAGATTTACAATTCTGGAACTCTTGAAGTTGCAAATTCATTTGATTGAAATGAACAAATATACTGAAAAAAGGCAAGTTTTGGTAGAAGTTTTGGTTCACACAACAGCACATGAAAATCCTTCATTTCTTTTTTCTATCAAAAATATTTCTAGCTCTTAAGTTTAAACAATGGTGCAAATTCGATAGATGGCGGAACACTGAGTGAAATAAATCATCAACATCTGCATTTTTTCGAGGCATGTTTTTCACACATCAACTTTTAATGTAATGCTTAAGCTACAAGTCTACTTCTGGACGCCCATGCGGGTCGGCGAATGTTGCAATGTATAGTTTTGATAGTGGAATCCATCCCTTACACCAATGTGTTCAAGCCGGACAGAGATGCCAGCATTCCAAGAGCAACACCAGTACAAAATCTAGCAAGATTGTCTCATTTGAATTTATTCTTCTCGAAATTTTCGGGAACTATTCAAATCATCCTTTCCTTTTGTAGTAGTTTCCAGTCTTTGTGACAAAACCAATTTTTGAATCGTGTTGTATATAGTTAAAAATTGAAAAACATACTAGTTATCGGGTACTTTTTGGAATGTCAGTACTCTTATCACATTGGAGATCAAAAAAGGGATACTTTTCTGTGACTCACAAGCTGCTCGAAAATATTTATTCACCTTTTCTCAATTCTTGACTTCACAGTGTTGTTTGCCCATAAAATATCTAGAATTTTTTCTCGTAGTTTTCTTGCCCAATCATTTTTAGAGGCTTTCAAAATACATTGTTTAATTAAAGTTTTCCCGATTACATTAGCTTTTTAGACAATGCAATTACTTGAGAGATCCCGAAAGATGCAATATAAAATTTTCTGGGATATTTCACTTCTCGGATTTTGAGCGGCCAAGCTGAAGAAATGCTTCTGAAAAAGATAATCACACATGTTTACCTTATGAAGCAGTGCCGAAGCATTTTCACTTTCTCGTAAACGTACATATATACGTAGTTTAGAGAAAGTTATGTAATGCTGCGGAAAATCTATTTCGAGATTTGAACGGAAATACACGTTTTGGAGTCCCCTGATTTTAAAAAGTTTTTTTTTCAACACGTCCGTCCGTCTGTCTGGCCGTTGGGCTGTCTGGCTACCTGTCGGCCCGTCTGTGAACAACACCAGCGCCTAAACCATGCTTACGAGTTTTTCCAAATTGAAAAATCCCATGTCGATCTGGCTGGAAAAAACAATCTTTAAAATTTGGGGGTACTTTACAGAAAGCCCCTGGGACATTGTCAAAATTTTCTCAAAAATGGCTCCAATTCTTTTCTTAAATTTTTTGTAGGCATAAAGTAAAATACACTTACAAAGGTACCATAGGTCCGATTTTCTAGGTTAACTATATTTTCGAAAATTTCAAAAGTTTGAATTTCTCCAGAGTCTTGCTACAATCACAGCAGTGAAGTTAGAGATTTTTTCTTCAACTAAATGTTTTTCTCCATAGCTAGGTCTTTCATTAAAGTCATGTACATATTTTGAAATTTTTAGTAGTTTTTCTACAATATTGCGTGCAATATGTCGAATATTAAAAAATAACGAAAACAATCTTTCCTCAAAAACGGCTCCAAATTTTATCTTTAAACGTTCGTTAGAGATAGTGTTAAATGTGCTCTATAAGATGTCATAAATGCCATATTGCTTTCTTCTTTCGTTTCTTTTTTTAATTTCAAAAATTGAATTTTTTGACATCTCTCTCGCGTCGTTAATATTTACATTAGCGGCGAGTTGTTTGCATTATTACATTTAAGAGCATATGTGCTTTAAATGATGTCATAAAGTTTCTGGAAAACTCAAAAGTTTTCTGTGAAAATGAGCTCAAAATTCCGCATTTTTAGAAACGCTCAAACGCCATTTTCTCAAAAATGGCTTCAAATTTTTCTTCAAACATTCCGTGTCGGTAGTGCTAATTGCACTGTTTAAGATGACAAATTTTTTCTTTTGCTGTATTCTTTTGTTTTTTCAAAAAGAACATAAATGTAATTTTTATAAAAAATCTCTCTCGCCGTTAATATGCACATTTCCAGCAGTTTGTAAACACTATTGCATTTTTTAGTAGAAGTGCTTCAAATGACTTCCAATTAAGGTTTTCGAAAACTAAAAAAAAATGTGAAGAAGAGTTTCAAATTTAGCATTTACAGTAACGCTTAAATGCCATTTTCTTAAAAATTTTCTTAAATTTTCTTAAAAATGTCATTTTTAATGAAAATTGCCATTAGAACGAGGTTTTACTCTTTTTTAATATTCTTAGAGTAATATTTCTGTTCTACAATTAGGAGACCGAAAATTAGAATAAATGTAAAAAAAAGTTTACTTTGGGCGGTGATAGATGGCAGCTGGCAAGAAATTGGAGCAAGACTGTAAAGCCAGTCCACACACCAAGGAAATTAGAAAACTTTAATACGAGAAAGACTGAAATTCTGTAGAACCACTAGTTTAAATAATGGCTTGGCTTCGTGGATCACTTGGAACTTTACGAATAATCCCTAAACCCACTGAATGCCCTGCTGCTCACCTCGTGCAACATTCTCGTAGCCATTGTGTGGTTTTGTAAGGGGTAGATGCAGCCCGCAGTTCTTATAAGGAAAGGGGGAGATGAAAGGCTAGGTTTTCATTCTTTCCGAGAAGGCTCGTTTACGTTCTTCTGACCATTATTATTATTACTATTCTGTACTTTTCTCAGTAAGCATTGAGAACCATTCATCTATTCATACGACTTAGGCTCTAGCAAATGCAACTGGCAATGACAGATCTGAGGAAAGACGGAGAAGAAATTCATCTTTGTCCGTCGTTCAATTTAAGAATTTTCGCACAGTATGGCAAGTCTGTAGGATTAAAGCTTTTTGGATAGTTATGCAGATTCCTTTTGATAATCCTATTTTTGTAAGACCTGAAGCAAATCGGTCTGTCACCACTCCTGTGGCTGAGATGATTATTGGCACTATTTCAACCTTACTCAGTTGCCAAACATGTTGGATTTCTGCTGCTAAATTCTGGTATTTTGAAATCTTCTCCGATTCTGTCTTATTCAGATTTTTTGTCAGTGGACAGCCTACATCTATGATTGTTGCATACTTTTGAATTTTATTGATCACTACTATGTCCGGGCGATTATAATCTACAGTTTTATCAGTGACAATAGGCCTATCCCAGTAGAGTACTATTTCACTATTTTCTATAACCGGTGAAGGTGAATATTTGTAAAATGATGGAGGGTTCTCAATTAGTCTATAATTTGATGTCAATTGTCTATGGATTATTTTGGCTACTTGATTGTGCCTCCCAAGATATGCAGTGTTGGCAAGAACTGGGCAACCTGCAATCACATGGTCGATGGTCTCATTTGGTTGATTACACATTCTACAGACGTCTTTTATACTGCTCTTCAGTATGTGTTTATCATAAATGCGTGTTTTTATTACCCCATCTTGAATTGCTATTATAAATCCTTCAGTTTTAGGAAATAAATATCCCATTTTCAACCACAGGAGAGAAGAGACTTTTTCAACTGATGGGTTATTTAAGAGATTAGGATATTTTCCATGAAGGGTCTTGTTCTTCCAATCTGTCTGCATGTTACATATCTGGGAAAAAATTTCAGTGTTGGTTTCAGTCTCCTGGAGCTTTAGAGCTGAATAGTTTGCATCTACAGCAACTATATTCTTCAGTAACACACTATCCGAGGCGTGAAAGTACATTCGCATTTTCTTTTCTTGTGACCTGCACAGATTGAAGATATTAAGCAGGCCTCTACCTCCTTGGTTTCTGGGAAGATAGAGCCTTTCGACAGCACCCTTGGGATGATGTATTCTGAATTTTGTGAGGGTGGTTCGAGTAATCGTATCCAGTTCCCGAAGGTCTGTGTCTGAATATTTCAGGATACCAAAGGAATATGTCAATACTGGGACAGCATAGGTGTTAATAGCACTTATTATATTCCTTGAGTACAATTTTTTGTTCATCAACTTTGTGATTCTTGATTTGTACCTTTCCTTGAATATCGACTTCATATTTGTGTGGTTCACTCGTCTA